>NIZV01000276.1:0-58288 GCA_003947045.1 Fusarium ambrosium
TAGTAGCTATAAGGTTAAAAGAAATATAAGTTATAATATAAAGAAAATATAAAAAATAATTTAATCTAAGTTAATTCTTTTTACCTAATAGCTATTAGATTTTGCTATTATAGAGCTAGATCTATCACGTGGGGAATCCCTCTGATTGGGGCATGTAACAGGATAGGCTCCTTTCACCGCGCTTTCGAGAGAGTTGATGATCCCCTTGAGTGGCCAGTAGCCCAGCGTTATGGTTTGAAGATACTGGGCTCCATATTGGCTGAGCGTGGACATCTCTCTAATGTCCTCCTGTTTTCGCCACTCCTTGACTTTCGCGACTATCGGATCATCTTTCATCTCTATGCCCGTATGTAATCGAAAGCGGCGTACTTCAACGCGACCGCCAATCCAAAGGTTGCTTGAAGACGGTTTTAGTACACCTTTCATATCTAGACAAAAGAAAAACTCACTCGCATAGCCTCTCACAGCTGTTTTCAATATTGTCATCAAATATGATGATATGATTGTACTTCCTGGCTCTCACGGGAGTATTGCTATGCCTCTTAAGTCAGCTCACTGTCTTGATACTTCGTGGTGGGCTGACGGTACGGATGGGCGTTGGCGGTGAGCTGTTCGACCTTGTACCAGTCAGGCGGTTCGACGTGTAGTTCGCCATCGATGAGGCAGGTGGCCGCTTTAGAACCCTTGAACGGTTTTGGATCGAGAAGCAGTGTCGTTATTGGCCAAGCTGGTGGTGAAGATGTAAGCCTTATGCATCTAAGTCCCAGTGGTCGCTTACTGTCAACATATTCTTGGTGACAACTAGGGTCGGTGAGGTTTTGCGGACTCATGGTTCGGTCAGAGTTGGTTGCCTTGATGTGGTGTGCGGACTATGCGGCGTTACCAGGTCTGGCATGTAAAGGGTTCTTTAGGGAGAGCATGGCGAGTACCTATATGCAGGCGCCTTCCGCCCATGTCAGCTGAGAGAGGGACTAGACGGGGCAAGCTCTTGGCGGGTCACAAGCATCGAACAAGGCCTTGAGGGTGGTGTTACGTAGACACCTAGCTGATTTGCGTTGGTCACTGAGCGGGCCTGTTTCAGCGGAGATGAGCTTGCAGCTAGCCACATACCGGCAGGCATCTGAGGGATTTTGGTAGCTAACTTGGCCGGGCAGGGTTGGAAGGACATTTCAGGTTTGGTCGCTAACCTGCCAGTAAGACACGGCACTCTGTTGGGTTGCTCCAAGCCCTCCCCCCTTGTCCCTGTGCATCCTTTTGACTACCTACCTAAGTAAGACACGGCACATATGTAATGCTCGCGCTCGGACATCGCGGCGATCCACTTTTCTCACTTCGGCAACTCAGCAATCCACTTTTTTCACTTCAGCTCCTTCCCAACTTCAGGACCATGTCTTCTCCTTCCTCATCATCTTCAGCCCGCACCCCGAGCTGAGATCCCTCAAAACACACCCCACCCCCCCTATCATCCAATGTATCTTTCCGGAAATGAGTTTGGAGAATGATACGATGGACCTGGCGCGACGCGCTCTTACCACTCACCAAGGATCCGGCGACCCCGCACTCGAGGTTGGACGCGCCCCCTTTGCACAAGCAAGCCATGGAGACTAAGCCCCTGCCTAGACTGTCAACACTAGGCACCTAATGCCCCCAAGCCTCGAATCTCCGTCAGCTAGCAACTCGAGGCCCTTTTACGCAGATGAGCTGATTTCCACCTTGGTTGATCAATGGAGAGACTCTCCGGACACATTTCTTGACCATGTGACCGAGAAATGCAATGTAGCATGTGGTATTTACAAGAAAATTCGCTCATTGTCAGAAAAGCCCCGGGACCATACCCCCCTGGTTGATATCATCAAGCGTCGAGTATATCTGGTCCAGTATTACAGACTACGCGAGGAATTCAAGGAGATATTCTGCCATCAAGGCAGTACGGATCCGCTACCAGTCTTTTTAGCAAAACACGTACCGGGAGAAAGTTTTGAGCAATTGAAAAAGAATTGTGCAGCATATGTAACAAGCGGCAGAAGGTATGATGATCTAGGGAATACAACAGATCACCCTGGGGTCTTGTTTCTGTCGACAACCTTCAGTTCTGCCAAGTAAGTTGCCCCTCCAATATTCATGATACCTTTTCCCATGATACTAATTATGCGGGCAAGGCTGGAATCTAGGGAAATCAGGCACGAGGTCCCGGAGGCTGCCATTGAGAGCATTCGACATGTTGGCCAGATGGAAATGTACGACGAAGCTGCCCAAATAATTCATCATGTCTTGAAGAATTTCTGGATGGACTGGCTCAAGAGAATTAAGCCGCCCAATACCGATGTCCGAACACAAGTGGAGAACTTATTTTCCAAGCCTGAAATCAGTGTCCTCGTCTTTCCATCAGCAACATGCCATGAGACCCGGACCGACAATTTACTATCGCCTGATATGACAAACTCTATGGACCTCAATCGCATCAATCCTGTTTCGGAGACATCTGATACTGCTCCAAGACAAATCGTCGTGATCAGGGACGCATATGGCTTCGAAAGACAATTCGATCCTGATATCTTCCAGCAAGTCATTGCCTCTGTGCCGGATACGTCTGGCCACATGAGTAATGTTCATATCAGTGCGTTGGCTGATGCTTTGATGGATTATCGTTTCAGAGCGCAAACCCAATCCTCTGGCACCTTCGTCCCAGCCAACAGGGTGCTTGAACAGTTCCATTGGGTTGGTGCAGAATTTGCCAACCAGTGATCATTTGGCCCCCCTTGCATCCTTTGGAGTTGTATATAGTTCTTATTTAATAATATCATCTCTTAGTGTTTACTCGGGTGTCACCAATGCAATATTAAAGTTAAGCGTCAAGTCGATCTTCTAACTTTGTTAACCCATCAAGCGCTGGGCTTCAACCCTAACAAAGAACACGTTGGAAGCGTCAAGCCAGGGCAGTAGGAATCAAGAAACACCCCCCCATCCCAGTGCTAGACCAGGTAGGTAGTATAAAAGGCCTGGCGGAAACGGCAGCTGATAGAACTAGTCACAGATCTGTCAATGTATCTATTAAGGGAGGGGAGTCCAGGAGACTTCGGTGTGAGGACAATCATTTGTACGGTGTCGAACTGGGGATCTTGACACAAATTCTGGCCACCACACTAAGCTTCTCGACTTAAATACAGTTAAGCTTTCTTTCCTTCTACCCACTCATCCCCTACGTAGGTTTCATACGTCGGCATTGAACTTGCTGGCACATCGATATCTGGCTGACCCTCATTCTCTCTCGTCCCAGTTTGCGAAGTGGTCTGTTGGCCCCCGTTGTCATAACCAGATGTGCTGTGTGAGGTAGTAGAGGTAGAGGCCTGGTCCGGCATGACTTGAGATGGAACATTAGAGTTTCCTTGGTCTAGAAGAAGGGGCTCCTGAACCCACCTAGGCAACGGAGATGGTCTGGTAGTGGGGAAGTGAATATCAAATTTAAGTTGCTGAGCAGGGCTACAGATGATTGTTTTCGAGATGGATGGATTGAGGCCTTGCTGATCAACCTCCATGAGGCGCAATCCCACCTTTTATGTTCGACAAGAATGCCAAACCCAACAGCTTTCGGCTGAGCAAGTTTGGTAGGACGAACTGCTCGGCAAACATGGCCATTAAGCGACCTTACAGTTGCAGCAAATACGTGTCCATGCTCCCCTGAGCAGTAGAGGGTTGGGTAAACTCGGTTTCGTTGATCAATTGAAGGTAGGGCGTGCTAGCGTAGAGTATCTCATGCGGCCTCTCGCCTGGCCTGCACCAGTTCTCTCTTGTATTTGCATGCCGTTCCTCAGCCTCGTTTTCAATTCCAGCGTCCAATGATCCAGTACGGTCCTCACTTCTTCGGCCAAGTCGAATCGCTGAAGTGAGCAGTTGAGATGTGGTCTACACATACGGCATCCAGTCATTCCGCACTAATCAGGTTATTAGCCAGTACGCCTTAGGCCAACATCCACGGAACTAGGTCGAGATATTTCCTCTCCAGAAGGCCACAAGTACTGATGTTTGACGTAGGTAGGTACTCTAAACCATCGCACCTCCATCGCACCCCACATGGATGTGATGTGGGCCATCGCTCCTTCATCGGTCCTCTATCGCTCTGTCAGCCACCCAGGCCTCGTAGTGGGCCGGCCCATGGGCAAAATCGGGTCCTTCTTGAAGCGGGGTCGGAGGATACTTGTCATGTGCCTCCATGCTTGGGCTTCGATCTTGACATCAGGCATGAATTTACACCGCCCGAGATTTGGAACAACCGGATTATTGTGCAACGGGCAGTGCATCCGCCTATATTTGAATCTGCTGGCCTTACTCTTGGAAGACTGCTTGGCAAAGGCCTGTAATCTAGGACGCGAGTTTAAGCCACAAAGACAACCAAATGGTATAGTTCACAGCCCTCGCCCATGTTCCGCCCATTGACAACCAACTGTAGGAAAAGGGCAAAATCGGAACCCTCATTCCGTCACAATTCGAGGAGGCCACGCTCCGGACAGCAAAGGGGCCGATTGACGGAGTGAACCAACTTGTGCTCTGGACAGGATGTGAGAATGCACAATGGAAGCTGAAGGGCGGTGATTGGATTACGATCGCACGAGAAGGACAGATGAAGCTTAAGACGGGTGAAATGCTTTACTTGTTCAACGGTGTCGTCAAAGAGCTCGTTTAGCTCTTGTATCGCGGCCACAGGTGCCGCCCCAAACCAATCAACATTTCAGCTTCCAAGATCACCTGCAGCTTGCTTGGTAAATGACTGTCACCCAGAGTCAACTTCAATAAACGTGTCATTCTATCCCCCTCTTTCAACTCTCGACGACGTTGCGGACTGTTATCGAAGATCGAAGATACCAATTCCCCTAGTAGAGATTTCATGCAGAAGCCTTGGGCGCGATCAAACGTGTCTCCGGGGCTCATCGAGGCCTCAACGCCATCGTCAAACTTCAAAGCCCATACAGCTTTGTCCTTATTGTAGCTTATTCGCTTTTGAAATACCTCACCAGCTACGGTCGACGTCCCATCTGCAGTCAGGCCGATATCTAATGAACATTGAGTGGGATCTTTATGCCAAGACAACGCGATGCAGGCGAAAACTTCGTACTCGCGCTCATCTTTTTTGCCTTGGGCGTATTTGAAAATCCCGTCGCACATCTTCTGCGGGAAGACCAAGGGGAGTACTGCCGCGTCGGGCCACGCGCCCGGAGTTGGCAGAGGTATTTGTCAGGTCGATTGTTTCGTGCGTTTCGGTCGGTCCAAGGGTAGCAGAGCCGTCAGATTGATGCCCCGTGGTTTGGGGATCCGAGTCAGAGGCTATATCAGAAGGCATGGTCGAGGGCGGGGGGTCGAGGCGAGGTTGTTTAGAGGCTCTGGTGTCGCCGGGAATCGAGGAGTTTGTACCGCATTCGTCGAGGACAGCTAGTGGTATGGCAGTCAGCTGGAGTTTGTGGAAGCGTTGCGGCGCCAGTTGGTACGAACCTCGCCGTTTTCCAGCCCGTTGAGATCCCTGGAATGTGTGCTGGAACAACTTTGAGCAAGACTCATGTTCGCTAAGCGTGGAGGCTACGGTACTAATGTGTGACGGATCAAGCCGCTCAAGCAGGTCTCCGATACCCTTGTCGTAAACGATTGCTGACCTCACCAATGTCCAGGCAGGAGGAGAAGCGCGAAACAGCTTGGCACTGTTGGTGTCAGGGTTTGTCGAGCATGTTCGAATATTCTCTTCGATCTTTGAAGGCGCCTTGTCGGTTTTCCCGCCTTCAATGGCCTTGAATACCCGATCGAGGAATCCTTGGTGGGTATTCATTTATGAGGCCCTCTACAGCAAAATGACAATCGGGGTGTGAGATTGGAGATGGGGATTGAGGAGGTGTGACGGGAGGTGTGATTGATGAGCGATTAAGAAGCGGGGAACGAGGTGCGATGGGAGGTGCGATTGATGAGTGATTAAGAAGCGATTGATCGATTTCGAAGCGGGGTTCTAATTAAGGAGGTGCGATTGAGGATCGATTACATAAGTAGCGATGGTTCGATTAGAACTGCCCAAGATGAGACATGGCAATGAGTCGGATGATTTCGTAGCCGCCTGGGCAGCCAATCAATCGGACACAGTTAACATGCATCATTTGACCACTCGGATAACGGCAAAGGGAGCCTCGAATGTTACTGTACTCGAGACTCGAGAGGTGAAGGCACAACCAATTCAGTCTACTTGAGGTGTAGTTGCGTGTCGATGGCATTGCTGTCGGCCGGGTTTCCATCACAGACCCATGACGACATGAAATGGGCTTCACATTACTACGGATTGACTAAGAGCCCACTATCAACGCGTCAAGAACCTGTTTTGTTACCTTGCGTATAAATGCGAGAATCAGTCTAGTTGTATGCAGGCTTGCTCGGTCGATCTGGTCTGTCCGGTGATGACCGAGCAAGCCCTTGTAACTCAGTCTCAAAACCTGCTCGCAAGCTATTGGTACATCCAGTTTGGTTACAGTACCATGCAGGTTGTAATTGAACTTTTTCAGTTGACACCCGTAGACTAACCGTACCTATCTTGGGGAGGAGCAATACCAGATCACTTTTCTCATAGCTTGACTCTAATCATGCAATATTAGTCTATACAATTCCGCAAAGCCTAAGGAACAATTTTAGTTTTGCTATGGCTCGGGAATTGGTCGAGTTTCGTTTAGGGTGGTGGGCTATGGATTTGAGCTCAATGCTTGTTCCACACCACCACCTTCACCTTCCTCCATCAGCGTCCCCCCCTCCTCGATGGCATTCTTGGTTACCTTGTTATGCAGCCAATCATGCAGCCCAACATTAATCGAATCACAGCGCCCTCTTTCTTTTTTGCCAGAAGGCCATGCTTAGCCGCCAAGTCGTTCTTCTCCAAGGCCAGATGCAGTTGCCTCTAAAGTTCTCAGGGAGCTCAAGGTTGTTGCCTCCATGGTTCGCAATGTCTCGGACTCTGGAAGGACATAAGAGGCGGCTGATGCCTCTTAATAAATGCTCCGTTGAAAGCCGCATCGAGACTCCTAAGAAATTACCAGAAACCTATTTTTACTATTCCATCTAACGAAATGTGTCACTACTTCGAGGTCAAAATCATTTACAAGGGTTGCACAAAGGACCCGAAACACATCAATTCCAGCATGAAGTACGATCGATGCGAAAAGTCTGGTAAAGAAGGCTACCCCTGTACAGATGCCACGCCAGCCAAGGGGTTAAACGGTGAAATAATCCAGATGGCATCAACTACAAGACCTGGGGAGTGTCCCAAATGCTACTCCTGAGTGCCCTGTGCCCAGGGTAAGTAGTGCAAAACTCAGGAAGCCTGTGCTAACAGTCTCGAGTAGACGACAACAGAAGTGGTGATTATGGCTAAAGGAGGAGTGTCGAGCTTGTGGGAAAGGTTGTTTGCTGGGCTGCTTGGGATTAGTGATTCAGGCACTTGATGTCGGAAGTTGGGATACATGCCTTTCAGATCCTGCACCAATGCCTCGCTTTTGGGGTACTGGCCCAGCCAGCATTTCTTACAAATGCCACCTAATGCACCTAGAGAGCTAGTATCAGGGAAAACACCACGCGTGTACAAGCCCCGAATCTCGCCATCAGTCTTGCCATGGTGAGGAATTTGTTGAGTCATGATTTCGTAGACAATGCAGCCGAACGCAAAGAGGTCGCCCTGGATAGATAGCAGAGATCCTGGGTACTCGTGACTGGCCGGTACTGCCACCAACAAAGGGGAGCCATCAATTGACGAGCCCGCAAAGTCGGCAAGTTTGGCATTAAGTTCCTCGTCCAAGAAAATGTTTGCGCATGTTAAATCTCCATGAATGACGCCGGCCTTGTGGATGAAATCCATCGCCTCGGCGATTTGAATAACCCAAGACAATCGTTGATTCTCACTGACTCGGCCTTTTTTGTTCGTTGATCTGAGATGGTAATTGGAGGCGTGCTGCAGACGAATTCCTGACTCAAAGGTGCCAAAATAACCTAGGAGTCCCTTATGACCTCCTTTTTCGGCAAAGCGCTCGTAGACTTGCTTCTCTCTTGCGATAAGAGGCTCATTTTCGTCATCGAGAGGGGCTTTGACGACGGTGCTTGTCGGCTTATCAAGCACTACCAGACCAGTAGTTCCCCAGCCGACGACGTCCTGGAGACCAAAGCCTGACGGGTATTGAATATCATCCGCGGTCATCTCGAAGCCAAGACTGGCGTCCTTCTTTGGCACGACCGACAGCGTTGTCAGTACCTGGGATCAGGGATCAAGTTTATCGCGTTTCGTGTTGGGCACGTTTCGAATTCGGCGCACTTCGTGCTCGGCGCGTTCATAGGTTAGAAAAACCCGGGATTGAGAGATTTAATATCAGAGGGTACAAATGTTTGAACATGGCTATCCCTGTGGACAAGTGTGTCTTGTTGGAGTTCTCCCAGAGGTAGTTATAGCCGCCTGAGCACCTCGCTAAGCAACTAAGCCCCGCATGCATCCCCGCACGGACAGAGCTCAGCCGCTGCGATGAACACGGCTCGGCCCCCGCCATGGCGCATGGGCAGCACTGCGAGGCCTGCAAGGCAGTGCGGGTTAGCGCATTGCCAGGCTGCTGAGGTGTAGGGGCCTGGGGCCTAACCTCGGTGTGTGCGACACGACCTGGACTGATTTGCAGTTGGTGTCTATGTCCTGTATCCGGAGGTGGTAAGTAAATGTCTTTGGAGAAAGAGCTCCCATTCCAATGGTGGTACAGCTTTGACTCATCCGGATTCATCGTCGAGCACTGCGTTGACGGCCATTTAGTCAATAAAGACTCGCCACACGCGGATGAACCTACCGTCGCTGCTACGGTATCGGGTTGGGGTTCGGAATTTCCGCGTGCCCCCTTAACCAAGACGGCTAAAGATCTGTCTCGCATTACAGATGTTCCAGTTGTTCCCATCGAAACTTGAGATGTACGTACGACAGAGCTCAGGAGTGGAAGAGTGGTTCGTGTAACTGGATATTTGTCATTATATTTTTTCACTGGAAGTGCATGACCTTGTGGGTAGGTGGGTGCTTCAGGCGCCCACCGCCCAATAGGAGCAAGCAAAGCCTCATCAGCCCCTATTGTACGGTCAGTGCTAGCCTGAGGTAGCCTGAAAAGGACGCAGAGGAGATGTTTACTACAAATGGCACGGAGCCACGAAAACAAGTCTCGGCGTTGTTTCTTAGGTTATGAATATGAGGATGCTAATGAAGGTATTAAGAGCAACCCTCCTTGATGGAATTACTCATGCGCCATTGCTGTCTGAGTCATGCTCGTGGTCAATAGCCTCCCAATGGGAATAATCAGCAATTTGGAGGAGTTGGAGCCATTGCTATGACATTGGCCTTGTGAATGATGTCTACTGGACATGCCGAAATGGTGAGCCAATTTGATTGCCCTATGATAATCAGTATAACACAGCTGAGACGAACAGGGCACACATACACATTGGCCCGTTTGTAAATAGGTCTGTTCCACTGTCTATAGCGACTGCCTGTTTCCTAGTTTGGCTTGTTGCAATGCAGGTGAGGGTGAGGCGATTGATCGACTGACAATTTCGCGCATTGTTACTGAACTATGGAAGCTGTCTTTTCTGCGGTAGGAGACGTGGAAAAGATGCCCGTTAAGGAGCGGCTGGTTGAGAGCTGGGAGCCTCACAACGCATGGCAAGTCTCAAACCAACGTGGTCGACGGGTAACTAACTATTCTGGTATTCGTGCGCCGTTCTTCTATCTACACGATAGGCATTCGATAAACGCAGTCGATGGTTTTTTATGCTGCATACTTCATGGGAACTCGGGTTTGTACAGCAGCTAACTCTCACTGACTTGAGCGAGCAGCTTCATCAAGAGCTATTAACTCCCCCACCCTCGTCGAATGACGGTGATGGTGCTGTAATTCGTTTTCAAGAGCTCTCTCCGCACTCAAGCATACAGCAAGGCTCCCTGAGTGGTGTTAACGAACATTTGGCGTGAATGATGGGTTCTGAAGTTCTGGCTCTCAAATTTGGCTGCTGCCCTCAGAGAAGATGAAGCCTGATGATATCCCCTAGAGAGTATAAGGACATGACGGCCAACGCCAACGATTTGGCTCCTAGTGTACATACAAGACAAAATAATTCCAAAGGCTTTTGAATCTATGGTGTTAGTCCTTGGACACGTTAGCGCCAGTTTGATGTCAAGACGGAATCTCGCTGGCTTGTAAGCGCGGCGTGAGTCACAACGACTGACTCGACGGTTGAATATCATGACGTTTGGGATCATCGCATCTTCCACGACGTCAGGTTCGATCATTTTCTCTCATATACGCTTCAGATGTTTCGTTTGTTCATCTCGTCTAGGCACTGCTCGCGGTGCGGGAACAACTACCGATCAACATTTGATATGAGCGCTTTGGCTGTTTGAGGGACCTCTTACCTTGACTAGAACACTCCTGAGAACATTGTGCATTTTAGAATGTTGGCAGAAAACCATTCTCAGGACACCGACCAATCATCAGGCTTGACTACAACAGCCCCTTTCAAGTTCAAATGGTGGCCTCCGCGTAATGGGGAGTGCGCCCCGAGGCGAAAGCACAGTATAGGCCGTCGACGATAGCCGCGAACCAAACTGTCAAGGGCATCAAGTATGAGTGAGATAGATACACCTAGACCGGAATTAGGAGACGAGAATTTCTCCTCAGTCAGAAAGTCCAGGGAGGAAAGCTTCAGACAGACCAACACTTGTCTATTTACTACTCGTTGAAGAAACAGGGGTTGGTCAAGGCTGAGCCCAAAAGGGAGCTCCAGGTTGTGTTACTTGTACACCAACTGTGCGTTCTTTGATCTTGTAGCTGATAAGTATCTTCAGAAGAGTCGGTGTCATCAACAAAGATGTTTCGGCCGCGGCTCCTGTCGACTTAATAAGGCCGGGTTCGGGAAACACAGTCTCTTTGCGATGAAAGGAGAAAACCCATCTACGTAATAGACGATGCCGGCCCCGCGGACGCGGCCAGGCCCTGTCAAAAGGACGATGGCGTGTAGGACTGACATGATGATCTAGCTAAGTTCCGGCTCGAGGGGCGAAGAGCCCACTGTGATCGCTTTGGATGGGTGGTTCTTTGAGCAGCGTTTGCAATAACTAGTGGGCGGACGGGAGCTGTCCGGTCGGGCTCTCCGCCGAAGTGTTCTAAAGCGGAGCTCCGGGGCTTATGCCAACGACCGTCCGGGTCCCAGCAACTGCCGGAACTTCACCATCGCACGTTCTCCTGCTCCGGTCTTATATCCGGACTTCGCGCCTCCTATGCACTAGATTCTCTATCACTGTGATACCGAATAATTAATATATAGGCACATGCACACTAATTCGTTTCATCCTGGCTTTTATCCTCCCGCGGTGCTCCTCCCACTAGAGTGATCACCAAAAGAATAAAACAACCCTCACCAAGATTTAATTATCTCAACCACACTGCCCGTGTCTAAGTCCACTGCTCGTCTCTTGTCGCTTCTCTCATACTCAACCCCTGCCTCCCCGATTACCTTTCCCGCTTCGACTCCTTCAATGCTGCCTAGCTACGCCTATGCGTGCTTAGTCCCTTATCCTCATCCTCCGAGACGACAAAATCCCAACGTTCACGACAGGCAGTCATCAAAGATCCCTCCACAGAGGGCCAGCAATCCACTAAGTTGGCATCTTGATCCTCCGAAGCCCTCAGCCTGATACAACGCCCACAATTGAGCTCGGCTGGATGTGGCGTCGTTGTTTCTTTCTTCCCATGTCCACCAAAAGCTCACACGATAGCCACCTGACGCATGCAGCAGAGCGCACTCAGCCACTGGCCCAGAGAAGTAGCCATAGTTCAAGTCAAACATTAAAATATAGTAACGTTGAACAGGCGTCCGTCCACTGACGACCTCGATTATGGCTTGACTGGGCGCACCAAACATGCGGACCAATGAAATGCGCAGGTTTACTCAAATTGTCTGCTCACGGCCTAGCGCCAGCCGCCGTCGTTCACGAGCCAGTGAAATGCCCCAAGTCATATCCGAATCAATTCAGCCCGGCGCTGTTCGCAGGCCTTGGAATGTCAAAGTACAGATGGACCATCTGGCCACATAGAGGCTCCTTCAACACTTCCATCAACCGCCACGAGATAGATGGTGAGGCGGCTGATGTCAATTTTGTTAATGTAGGTAGTGTACAGTACTTGGCACAGGCTTAGCATAGATTGACGGCACTTGTGGCAATACGCTACCAAACCTTATCTCCTTGGCTGCACACAGCACAGACTACCAAGTCGTACTGTATGGCCAGATCGCTATCAGATAGTGTGTAGATTTTCGTGGCAATGCCTCTTCATCCTATCTCGGGGTAATAGCTATGATTGGGCTAGATCCTTCTGAGTGAACGGTCGGCAGATGTGCAAGCAAGGAGATACCTGGTATTACTGAGATTGCCGTCCCTAATCCCTGAAAGATCTAAGCTGTAGTAGGCATCCTTACCGGATGCACGTGCCGGCTTGAACGGGAGTTTTTCCCTAGCGCTTCCAGGCCTTGACCCAAGTAAGCACTATTGGACGGAACTCGAAAGGAATGCAACCTTGGGTTTGAACTAATTAATAGCGGATTCCACGGACCAAGTTAGCATCTAAGGGGGGTGACAGGAAAATTGACACAACTACTGGCATCATCTAGAACCCAAACTGTCTCGATTTTCCTGTCAATCAGCAGATCATCTAAAGTTGTGCCTCAAAGCCAGTCAGTCGCCTTGGTTGCCCCCGTTTCATGTTTCATTCTAGATCATCACTCGGAAAGCTTAACTCCCCAAAAGGACTAACGCATCCGGGGCTCAAATCAAGATTCCGCGACCGAATTTGCTTAGTCCAAGCTTGCCCCCTGACCCTCCTAGTATTAAGAGCTGTCGATCGTCATTCCATTTTTCGTTTCGCAAAAATTCTGTCATGTAATAAATATTCTTTGACTTGATGGTTCATTTGTCTTGAGCTACATCTGCGACCCCCAAAGATGACTGTTGAGGACCTTCTCGAGCAGTATCAGGGCCAGATTGTGCCAAAGGCATACAATGCCGGCTACCTGGCTCTCAGCTACCTCATCTGCTTGGTGGGCGCTGCTTCGACTCTTGAATTGGTCAATCGGCGATCATGGTTTAACGGTATTTCGAATCAGTATGCGCACGACAGCCAAGGCATGAATATTTCCAAGACGGTCTGCTGATATAGATGCATTAGTCTGGTACTTGGGTGCTCCGCAATCACCATGGGTGGTATAGCTATTTGGTGCATGGTAAGTTGCAAGTTTTTCCACCATCCCATCACACCGCATCATTCATGGCTTGCTTCTTTTCGTGTATACACACTTATTTCCGGTACAGCATTTTGTTGGAAACCAGGCGCTCATCCTTGCTGATGGGGAGACAGAGATGCAGATTGCCTACTCCAGTGGCATCACAGTACTCTCTTTCTGTTTGCCTGTTCTTGTCCTCCTTGGCGCCTTTTACGCAATAGGCATCACGAATCGAATCGCTTGGTGGAGGGTGATAACTGCTGGAGTTCTCTGTGGTTCTGCTATCTGCGGGATGCACTACTTGGGGAATGCTTCCATCAAAAACTATCAGTGCATCTATGCCACGGCATATATCGTGGGGGCTGCTATTATTGCAGTTGTTGCCAGTACTGTGGCATTGGCCATGTTTTTCATTTTCCAGTCGCTCTCGGCGAGTAGCTGGTGGAAACGGACCATTTCTGCCATTATCCTGGCTGGAGCCGTATCCAGTATGCACTGGTGTGCCTCTGTTGGCACTGAGTATCGACTGGTTCAGCTCGGGAAAGCAGAGGGAGGATCACGGACTGCGACAGTGATTGCAGTCATTTGTTTGGTAAGTGTTTGCCGACTCGAGTCGTTGTTTCTACAACCAAATGCTTCCCACATCATCCACCTGCAGGCCGACTGACTTTCAGTAGTCTCTCAGTGCTGGTATCATCATTGCTGGATCAGCTATCCTTCGAGCCCGCACTCTCAAGCAAGCAGCCCGTCGTGCCCAGCAGATTGCATTAGGTGCTATTGTGTTTGATAAAAAAGGACGTCTTCTTGTCGATTCCAACGGAGTTTTCCCCAACGTTGTTGTCACTGATTTCTTTATCGGAGAGGTAAGATTTATCACCCGCTTCCTCGCGTATCAAGTCTCCCAGTCCATGATTCAAACAACTAACACGGCTTCTTCTTCTTCTTCTCTCATAGAACACCAAGGAAAGATTCAGCACTGCTCATTCACAGTTTCACTGGATGTTTCAAGCCTCGCGGAATTGGATCGGAATTTCGGGACTGATAAACGGCATGAAACAACATCTAGCACAGTTACCACACAAAAGACGCCATAAGGATGCGAGGAAGGGGATCCAGCTGATTACCGACGACGGGAAGCTCATCGAGGGATACGAAATCATTTTCCGCGAACTATTTTGCGTCGCCGCGTCTGAGCTCAGCGATCGCCTCAACGAGCCCCTCACAGCAATCGGGGTTCTGTGGGATGAAATCCTGCCCAAAAGAACAGTTTCAAGCCCAGCTTACCGACAAACGCTTGAAAAACACCGAGACGATGACACGGTCGGACTGAGCGAGACGAGCAGTAAGGGCTCAACCGAAGTTGGTCACATCGAGAAAGGGGTCGGACTCGAGAATGGGATGGACGCACGAGGCGCACTGATGTTCCTGGTTCGTCGCCTTGGATCAGACGACGAGGTACAGAGACTCGTATCGGCTGGATTCCGTTTTGTCGACCCTGGCCAAGTAAGCCACAACTCAACGTCCCATTTGCAGATTCAGTCAACCGAATTCGAATCAAAGCTTCGCGACATGAAAAGCTTTCTTGATCAGCAAGTTCGGATCAAGCCTGGAGTTCATATAGGCTTCTTCGCTGTCCAGGATCCAGGGCTCAACAACAACAACAACAACAACAAGGCCCAAGTCCTTGTACGAAGAGACGCTCGTCACTTGATTCCTTCACTACCTTTACCTCTCAAGACTATCGACGAATGCCACATGGGTCTTTTACGAGGACTTGGTGGATTACGAGTACCAGAAGTCCTCCAACGGTTGAGGACTACAGGTGCATCTTCGAGGTCTCCTCAAGAGGAACAATTCGCCAAGCATCTCTCCGATGCCATTATTTCACTACGTGGCTTGGTGCAGCAACCTCTGTTTCATGATGCTGTGCTCGCATCGTCTATCGTGCGACTTCCTTTCGGTATTGACGGGGACCAAGCAGACGAGACCGTCATGATGGCGTTGCGGCTCAAAATCTCTCATCCCGTCATCTCGTTGGGTCCCAACTGCCAATGGGTCCCGCTCAACTTGTTCAGAATGCGACAGGTGGTGGAGAAATCTCGGCAGGAGTTTGTACGGGTTCTCCATCATGACTTTGATCCTTTGAACATGCCCGCAAGCCGGGCGAATAATGAACTCACTTCCGGACCGTCTTCGACACTCCGCCGACTGAAAAGTGCTGTGGCATTGGCAGATTCAAAGGGTAAGAAAGCTGGCGTTACAGCAATGAGGACTCGAGCTCCATCACAAGATTCTGTACGCTCATCCTCAACAATCAACTTGTGTCCCCCAGGAGGTAGCGAAGGCCTCAGTGAGCGCCCTCCGTCGACAGACATAGTAGACATATCCCCCCCTGAGCGTCATTACGCCGGACACCAACAATCATTCTTGAACGGGGGTATTGTTGTATTCCAAGAGGTAACCGTTCAAGTCGAATTAAAGAAGTCTGAGTCTCGAAATGATTTAGCACCATCTTTGAGTCAAGACACGGTTACCGAGCCGCCTGGTGCGCAACAACAACAACAACACCAACATCATCATCAACAACACAATCAACATGAATTGCCAATAACACAAGACATTGAGCTGCAACCATATGGATGGGGGAAAACTGATGTTTCTGTTGAGTCTCGTTGGCTAAACAATCATGGCCAAGTTGACGATAACATCATGACGATTGCTTCTTTTGTAGACGCTTTAGTTGCAGAGTCTAATAGCTCTAGCACGTGACTATAATCATTCTTGAAAAATATAACAAGATAAATTTTCATATTTACCGTCTTAAAAAACCTGTCTACTAGAGGGTCTATAACTGCCATATCCCATCTCATAAAGCATGCTTGAAATCTAATACTAACCGCTTTGCTAGCCTTGGACTATTGTTTTAATTTTATACCATAAAATTAATACAGTCCAGGCATTCTTTCCGCGAGGCGCTCTCTTGGTTCTAAGTCGACCGTTTAACCAAGTGAGCTTTACCAACTTAACATTATCTTTAGCTGCTTCAGTAGCTCATAGTTGCTATGCTCTTTAGCAGTCGGGTAATTACCTCAATAAACCCAGTACTGCCTCGCACCAAACCTAACGTCAATTACCTACCCTAAACTTTCTCCATGCGCTAAAATGCGGGGATGGCGCCCTTGGATCCCGACACCACTATAGCATCTTACTGCTTCTCCGGCATTTATCTGAGTTACTTTATAGTTGCAATGAACTGCAGAACAGCTGTGGGCGTTCCTCTGAACGGTTTTCCTAAACCTGACGTGCATATTCCGGTTATTCTTGGACTCTGCCGATCCCGGAGAGATGGCCGGATCATCTTTGGTTCTAGGCTGGAAGTCCTGTCCTCCATTGTGCTCAGATCCGCCAGATAACTATGAGGCGAGATCAAACTCAGATCTACGGATCTACTCGGGGCTCCGATTTGGACCTCGCTTGATCGGCCGTTTGAATGAGAGACAACTCGCGCTAACGCCCACGTCCATTCCCGGTGAGACGAAATTGTGCCTTCTCTTCCTACAGCCCAACTTTGCTGGTCATCTAGTCTAGGAGATATGCCGCCAGTTGACTAGCTTTTCCTGTCTCCTCCTTAATGGCGCTTCATCCTTCACCAGCTGCTGCACTGTATCAGGGCGAGCAGCAGACTAAGCAATGGCCCCCTGTGTGAGAACTCAGTTGTAAATTAAGTAAAGTTCTTCTCTAAATGCCTCTACTTTTTCTGGTCTTTATTTAATATTCTAATTACCTTACCTGACAAGAGAAGTATTTTAGTAAACGTTGGGAGATATCAGATCTAAATATTCCCATGTGAAAATACAATTACTTGGAAAGATAAAACTAAACCAAAATCTATTAACCAAGTGCTCGCCTAGGGCGGAGTATAAACTTGTCAAATTCCCGAAAATCAATCACGACACACTCATTGCTATCTGCCTTTTCCGCTGTGAGCCAAGCGTTGTTCAGGTGTGGTTCCTCCCTTCCGAAATAAGCTCTCACTTGTTCACGATAGACACTTAGTAGGACCAACTGAGCTTCGGCGGCTGTGGAATAGGCCCAGTCATCCGATGATATTGTGCCCTTGAGCCCGGTAATCCCCAGTTCAGTTGCTCTCTTTAGGTTGATGTCGCTTTCTCCTTGATCAGGAGGTTCAGGACGCACGACTTCGAGCTTTTTTGCGCCGCTGGGGAGGACTTGAAAATTTGATTCTTAGCAAGGCGGCGTGGTCGAGGTAAATATAACTCACTAATGGATAGTACAGTGCGACCCTTTACTATAGATGATTGCCCGTCCACGACTGCATGATCCTCGCTAATGACCGGTGGCAGGATATTGGCCTATAATAGATCAGAAATGCTACAGTACAATGAAAGTTGGGGGATCTCAGAGATCGACACCACACATGAGGTTTTCAAAGTTGAGATATAGAAGTTGAGAAGAGAAAGTATACGTACATATTGAAAGCTTGTTGTCGTCATTGGGAGCCAAAGCATAATATTCCCAGGGCTTCCAAAGTAGTTGTTGATTGTGTGAGCGACTTGGCCAGGAGTTGCAGAGAACTCGGTTTTGGTGACCCTGACGTCCTTTGGATTCTGACCTGGCTTGAAAGTTTGAAAGCGAACCCAACATTCGTTGGCTTTCACAACCTCCCAACGTCCTTGCGGGTCAAATGGATCTAGGGCCGGGTTTTCGCCCATGTTGCCAGCCGACCATCCAATTTCTGAACAAGGAACAGCAGCTACTGCACTGAAAAATGCGGCTGCCACAATTGCCGATTGGAAGTACATGTTTTGGGGTGTATTCCTGCAAAAGCAGCAATAGTTCAAAAGGTGAAACTTGAGAGAATCCGAATGAGTGCTGTAACTGATGAGGATATGGGTAAAGCTTTGTATAAAGCAAGATCCTCATCTAACTGTAACTGGAGGATTGGCTCCTCGGACTTATCTCCAATCGAAAGGGAAGGAATAATCCTCATCTGACTGTACCTGCAGGCTTGGCTCCTCGGACTCTCTTCATCTGACTGTACCGTACCTGCAGGCTCGGACTTTTTTTTTTATTATTTTTTTTTAGCACACCTTCCCGACCTTCCGATTTCAGGGAGGGCCGAGTATACCTGGCCTGCTAAGTATCTCTTAACCGGCATATATCTAATTCGTTGATGACCCCTGTGACGCGGATCCACACCGAATGCGAACATGGGGGACCGATTTTAAGACCTCGACAAGTAATGGTCTGATATGTCTGGCAACTAAATTAAACGGTTGCGCTGTATTTCACTAATAGTGTAGGTAGTCCTACTCGTCTCTTCCTCTTCAACCTCCCATCTTCCCATTCTCAACCCTCCTTTCGAACTTATCAAATATCATACGCTCTTTTGTTACCCGTGCTCGCTCGGTACATACCCTGCAATCATGCACGTGAAGACTGTATTAAGTCTAATTGTGCCGGCTCTTGCCTTGTTGGGCGGAGTAGCAGGTGTGCCTTCCGGGCGGTATTCTTCCTATGAATCAGAGCTCAAAGACACCTCTTTCGCTTCCAATCATGTCGGCCTCACGACCCGTCAGAGTGCGAAGCCTGCCTTGAGAATTTTGCCTTTGGGTGCATCTATTGTCAGCGGTGTTGGATCGAGCACTGGCAACGGGTAGGTGATGAATAGAGCAAAGATTTCCGAGAAAGGAAGGCTGACACGCTGTGTAGTTTTCGAAAGCCTCTGAGGGATCAGCTGAGATACAAAGGCGTATGTATCCTCTCGTGGTCTTCTGACGTTGCTACATGTGCTGATATGCGTCATCTCAGTGGCTTGTCAATATGGTTGGTAGCAAGCAGAATGGAGACATGAAGGACAGAGTAAGTTCTCTCTAATCAGCTTCAGATTTTCATCTCAACATTAACTCGATAGGACTTCGAAGCCACTAGTGGTTACACTATTGACGAAGTCCGAGCGGCAGCGCGCAACTCATACGGATATAAGCCCAATGTCGTTCTGGTAAGTGGCATTTGATGCACTATGTATGCACTCAACACTGACGTGCTTGTTAGATGAACGTGGGCACCAACGACGCGAATCAGGGACTGGTATATCCCTCTCCATTCTCACTTGGCTTCTGTTGACTAGTTGCTAACACTCTTCCAGGTGAACGGAGCTGGTAACCGATTGGAAGCACTACTGAACGACATTTGGACCGTCGATGACATGTCCAAGACATTTGTTGTTGTGTCTTCTGTTCTTCGACGAAGCGATGCCAAGGCAGAGAGCAATCGTAAACAAATCAACGAGCAATACCAGTATGTTCCCACTAAGCTGTCTGTCTACAGAATTTGGGTCATCGTATCCTAGGAATGCCCACGTCTAACTACATTCTCTTTTTAGGACAATGATCAGGCGCCTGCAGAGCGTGGGAAAGCGAGTCACTTACATCGATATCGATATCCCGTTGAATGAGATGACAGATGGAATTCATCCCAAGTAAGTTCAGAGTTTTCTAGCCTAGAAATCGCCCACTAACGACAGATTCTCATAGCGATGTTGGACATAAGAAGATGGCAATCAAGTTCTGGTATGCCATTGAGTGGGCTCACCAATCGGGACTCATTGCAGAAGCTTCTCCGTTTTCTCCAACAGTGGGCACCACTTGCGACAAGAAACCCGGTCAGGCTCAATACGGCGGTGTCACTCAGAGGGGCTCGGGTGACGATGATGGCATCTACTACCACAGCAGCAAGGAGATGGGCACTATCTGGTCGTACACTTCCGAGTTCGACCGGGACCAGTGGTTCTTCGCCAGGCTCTATGGTTCCAAGTATGATGACATTGTTGGTTGGTGGTACGCTAAAGAGACGCTTTCTTTCGCCACGTGGAAGAACAATGGAGGTGGCAAGTTCTCCAAGGTGTCTGATCTGGACACCAAGTTGTTCTGCAACATTCGTGGTATATGGTGGGTTGATATCAACGCTGATGGATACGATGATTTCCTATGCGTTTCGCCCAACGGAGATACATTGGCATCCATTAACAACCGAGACGGAACTGCTACACGGCCACCGACATTCACCAAGATCGGCATGATCAAGGGCAACGTCGGATACGCTCAGGATCGTGTCAGATGGGGCGACATTGACGGGGATGGCAGAGCCGACTACATGATTATCGACGACAGTGGAAATGTACATGCCTGGAGAAATTCAGGCAACACCAACACTCCCTTCTGGCAAGCCCTCGGCTTACGTTTCACCGCCAAGGGCATGGGTGACATGCGTGGTGTTCGTTTCGAGGACATCAACGGCGATGGGCGTGACGACTGGTTATGGGTGAGTGACACAGGTGCCACAACAACCTGGACCAACTCGCGAAGTTGCAAAAAGGGAAAACCAGGTGACGGGCTCAACGTCGCCTGGCGGCAGGGATTCTGGAAAGGCGCTTCCTCCGGACCAACTCATGCTGGTGTTGGTGCCACCGGTCGAAACAGAATTCACTTCGCTAGGATCTATGGCGAGGATTCCTTTGGACTTCTCCCCAAGGCAGACTACGTCTATCTTCAATCGACCAAACAATCCGACGGCAGATTCAAATTCGACATGAAAGTCTGGAAAAACATCGGGGGTGGTTCCACTAAGCTCAAAGCTGATGGCAACAAGTTCTGCAATATGCATGGTCACGCGGATGGGCGACAGGACTATGTTTGGACTCTATCAACAGGCAAGATGACTGTCTGGCCCAACCTGGGAAAGAAGTCAGTCCGCGGTGACGACGATTACTTCTGGGGTTCACCCAAGGAACTCTGGACCCCGGGGAGGAATCTGGATCGCAGAGATCTCTATCTGGTTGATTGGAACAATGACGGCGCGTGCGACATCGCATGGGTCGACCCCAATAACAACAACAAGGTTTCCGTCTGGCTGAACAACTACAAGAAGACGGGAACCTTCACCTGGACCTACCTCGCCGACCCAGCGCCAGTCTTGAACTGTCCGGAAAAGAGAGGTGTTGGCATTCACGACCTTGCTGTCAGATTTGCCGACGTTTCAGGCAACAAGATGTCGGACTACATTTGCATTCAGCCTGACGGACGATTCTACGGCTGGACTCACAACAGCGATGGTTCCTGGGAGAGGATCGCACAGTTCAAGAAGGCTGAAGGTATCGATCGTGCCAACATCCGCTTCGGCAATGTCAACGGACGTGGCGGTGACGACATGATCTGGATCGACAAGTTCACTGGCGACGCCACTGTCTACATCAACAACGGCAAGATGGACACTGGCGGTAGCAACTGGTGGTTCTTGAAGAGTGGAAAACAGTACGCGGGCTCTTGGGCAGGTACCTGTCAATATTTCCCTGATCTCGACGGAGACGGCAGAGCAGACCTGCACTCCATCATGAACTCGTTTACTAATCGCGGAGAGACCTTCTTTAACCGTTGTGGTATGACGGATGCTACAGGTGATGACGCAGGCTGGGCCCCGGGTCAAGATCCAGGATTCGGTGCCCTGCCGGCTGCTCCTTCTGATGACAAGCCAGGAAACGGAGGCAATGTTCCGGCTCTTCCATCTACCTGCGAGAACATCTGCTGGAACGTATTTGATAACGAAAAGACCAAGTGTTCCAAGGACGGCACGGAGTGGGACATGGAAAATAGGGACGACGACATCCCAGACGACATCTTGAACATTCGAAAACTCGGCGCTATCGGAGATTCTTACTCAGCTGGAATCGGTGCTGGAGACAGACTCGGAAGCATATATGACGCCTTTGAAGCTGGTAGTGGTATGTGAACCTGGACCTTTCTGGGGCGTTTCCTGATACCATGGACACGGAATCTAACCTTGCGACACAAGACTTTGCCTGTGCTCGCTACGATCACGCCTACCCGTATCTTGTCAACCAAGATGCACGGATTGGAGATCCATCTGGTCGCAAGTTCCAGTTTCTTTCATGCTCTGGCGCTGTTATGAAGGATGTGTTGGACAAACAGATTCCCAAGCTCGACAGCAATCAGGACGCCATCACTCTATCCATCGGTAAGTCCTCTCCTGCTGGTTGACGATATGCAAGAAAAAGGGCCTACCGTTGCGTTACTGACGAGTTATTCAGGTGGTAACGACGTCGGTTTAGTGAGCCTGCTAAACTCATGCATTTTCCAAATGGGCGTCTTCACCAAACAGCAAGCCGAAGCCGCAAAGTTGATTGCAGAGGTGGACAAGGACTATGCCTGGGCAAAGGACTTTGATTGGGACAGCCTCTCTCGAGGCTGCGAGGGCCAGATCGAATGGACCAAGTCGCTGGCTACTTCGCAGGCCTTCAGCAGAAATCTCGACGACGTCTTGACAGCCGCCAAGAAGAAGCTTGCCACAGGGTATGTCTCTCTGACTCTTGATCCCTCCTTCATGGCCCGAGAACTAGCTGATGATGATGCAGAGCCAAGATTTATGTCACGGGGTGAGATGAGATGTTTACACAACTTGATATCTGGACAGTGTAACTGACAAGGTCTGTAGTTACGCCAAGGTTTTCGCCGAAGACATGACAATGGAGTGTGACAAGGTCACTTGGACGACATGGATCTACAAATTGGCCAACCTCGGGCAACCGGCCGAGTACTTAACGAGAGCTCGTCGTACGTCGTTGAATCTTTTGGTTGGCACGGTCAACTCGCAGCTTGTTTGTTTACTCTTGGCCGGAAACATACCTCGGCCCGTCATACTGATGTTTCATTCTAGGAAGCCGCGGTGGCACGAGCAGGAGATTCTGTCAGGTTCATCCACTTCGATCCTTTTGTCGGCAAGTACGGCGGCAGGTACTGTGAACCAGGAGTCGATGAGTCGACCAGTGAAAGCAATACCAGGAAGGGGCTGATGTTCTACGAACTCAACTCCTGGGACCCTGCGGGAACGAGCCCGTGGAAGCGCGAGACCGACGGCGGCGAACTCAGCGGGACCTTCTATGGTGATATGCTCATTCTTGCTCAGATCACGCGCCTCCTAGATCCCGACGACGAGCTTCATCATGATAACGGCAACAGCAGGTTGGCCTCGAAGAGGGAGCTCGCTGCGCGTGCAGACATCTTCGATTACCTGGTACCAAACGGCTATGCACGCGTCTTCCACCCCCAGATCGCATTGCATGAAATGATCGCCAGTTTGGTCATTTATGAAATCATGGTGGATCATCAAGTTCGCACTGGATATGCCGTCTGGACTCCTCCGAGCGACAACAAAGCTTGCGAACCGTAAGTATCCCTTGATTCATTTTCCCTTGGCTAGACTGATCACGAGAATCAGAGGCAACGAGGAAACACCACCTGATGAGGACAAAGAGGTGTGGCAAGGTTAGTAACATGTATGTTGTCTATGCGCTGAATCTAAACTGACATGTCATAGTTCTGATCTACGAAAAAGAGTCAGAATGTATTGTAAACGCCGACACACGATACAGGCTGATTTGGGGATCCGAGTTCGATAAATGTTACACCTTTGCGGATCCTATGCCTGGAACGGGTTGTGCAGAGTACCGAGGAAACGAGGAGCAAAATGGCTGTGTGGGAGCAGGCTTGGTACCACGATCTCTCCGTGTCCCGAACAAAGCCACCTGTTACTTCTATTACGGTGCTCTATGCTCGTCACATTATATGACAATGCCCGATCACTCGTGTATTGATGGCGAGCTCTATCTTGATCAGATATTGTCTTTTAAATGTGTATGTATACCCCTAAGACCCCTTGTTCACCTTATTACTCCTTACTAACATTCTACAATAGTCAAAGGAAAGCACTCCTCATAGCTAAAACCGCCTAGTGTTTGAGGGGCTGTAAATAACCAAGCTCGATACTGTCTACAGACGGAATATGCTTATTTTTAAGATGTGGGTGACCGCTCTACTAGCATTAGCCGCTTGGTGACGGTGGTAGTTAGGTTTTGTAGCGAGTCTTTATATCGAAGTTAGGACATGGACGCAAGTTGACACCGTAGGCGGTCTAGCTAAAGCCACTATCACGCCTATACTCTAGTTAATTTAAGAGATGCTTGCGGCTGGAATTCGAGGATCATCGTTTCTTTATCTTCGGCGGTATTAAAAACATGTAGCCAGTTCAGAACCCTCTGTCCCTCTTCTTCTTAGATCAAAGATGGCCATAGCTATTTCAGGACCCCACGTAGCAGTGGGGTTGTGTCGCTCATCGACACTACGTCAAGTCAATCAAAGGCAGAACTGGTAAGAGAGGCAACCAGGTTGCTCAGCCGGCAAGTACATTATAGAAAACTTGACCTGGAGTATCTCCAAGAGCGGTCCAAGAACCAAGTGTCGATTGTAAGTAGCCTGGTCTCATGTGAACCACAGAGTTGACATCTTCAGATATTCATTCAGCTTAATCAGCCAAAAGAGCACCGCAACGAGCCTTGAGATCGCGTCATCCTCCAAGAATGATAGCTCCTCAATGAAGGTGCTTGCTTTTATGACGATGTTTTTCTTGCTACGAACTTTCTTTGACCTTGTTTGCTGTTCCCTCTTTATATTGGATGGAGGATCACATCGTTTCCGACCGTTTCTGGGTTTACTGGGCATTCACCCTTCCGTCTACCTTGTTGCTGGTCCTTGGTTATAAAGGCTGGACATACATTGAGAAGTTCTGGGAAATAGTCTTAAGCTGGCTAAACTTTTCAAAAACAAAGAATGACATGGTTCCTGCTCAAACATTTAAGTCATGAACTGGCCCCATTTCTGACTTAAATCATTAAGTACCTAGGTATAGTTACATTCACGTTCATGGCTAAAGAATGTCCGAAATGCTTTGTCATACATATCTCCCTGTGCACGCGGAAAGTCTGTGCCACCTGCGGTCTGCTGGTCATGGATCGATCGAAGGAAGTCGTTAAGGAAGGACTGGGCCGTAACACGCGTGACATTTCGAGACCGGTCACCCGACAACGACGCTAGTCCGCATTTGGCAGAAGAAATAATAACACTAACAATAACAACAATAACAGCAACAGCAACAGCAACAGCAACAATACTAACATCATAGATATAGAAAAGGCGCCTGTGAACACCCTCCTCATAGACATCTCCACAGCCAAGGATGACAGCAGCCGAGACCTTTGACCGGTTCATTATCGATTGGCTTTCTGCGACTCAGGGATTCTTGCACCCTGATCTACCCCCCTCTCCAGGACGCGTGTTGAGGGATGCCTCAAGTAAGAATCCTGCGAAGCGTTTCTTGTCACCTCCCATGACAGACCAGAATGGCTCACCCTCAAAACGGCCACGGCCAGACCCTGATGCAACTCCGCGTAAGACATATTCGATACGACCAAGTGACATGATATCGTTATCGTCGTCCGGACTCAGCGATGCCAATTCTGCCACTTCTGAGTCTCTGCCCAAACGGGCCCGAAGCGCCAGGAGCGGAAATAGCAGTCGTACAAAGAAAGGCATTTCCGTTATGCGCATGGACGGGATCGTCACTCATCCGTCATTCAATGGATCGGAGCCACTTCCAGCTGCTCTCGAAGAGATGGTAGAGGATATTAGGGAGGATAGTATGGGCCGTGATATTATTACCGCTGAAGATAAGGTAAGCAATTGGAGAGAGAAGCCCGGCTCATAAATCATACTCACGGCGCTTGAAATAGGCCGAAATTGAGGTACGAGCAAGGGCAGGCGGACAACGCAGCTCTCTATTTCGCAAAGTCCTCAGACCCGACCCGGTGGACATGTCTGGAAAACGAAAGGCTTTTGGACGACTACCTCCTCTAGACTCCCTCGTCGAAATATGGGAGAAAGCCCAAAGGTGTGAAGACAAGGATCATCTAGAAGCAGGTTGGAATTGCGCTGTGCATTATCCCTTGATGGAGCTGGCACTTAAGTACGCCAACGTGACTACACATGAGACTGCACATGACCCTTCAACTCGAGAAGAGATCTTGGTCGATGTTGTCAACGCGTGAGTGACCAAGTTGGGGGGAGTTATGGCACTACTGATATTAACAATACTATAGTACTACCGCCCAGATCTGCCCTGTGCATGCTCCAATGACGTTGGCCACCCAGCACAAGAGGAGAGTCGACTTCTGTCTCCTTGTCGAGCCAATAAAAGGCACCAATGCCGCAGATTACCTCTCGAGGAAATCACAACTCTCACCACATCAGTCCATCAACCACACAGACTTTGCTCCACTCCGTGCTTGCCCTATCAGCGTGAGCATCGAGACTAAGCTCACAGGCGAGGAGTGGCAATCCGCAATGTCACAGCAGACTGTATGGCTGTCGGCCCACTGGAACTGCCTCGACCGGCTCACGAACGACTCGCAGCTCGCGCGTGACGAGTTGTGCTTCCTGCCGGCTATTATCGTGCAGGGTCATGACTGGACATTTCTGGCCGCAACGAGGGGCGACCTTCTCCATGGAAGGGCGAGCAGGCAGACGATAATCTGGCATAAGCTGTGTTTCGGGTCGACTGACGGATTAAGGGGGATATGTCAGATAATCAAGGTCCTGCAACGGCTAGCGCAGTGGTCTCAAAGGATCTATTGGCCTTGGTTTCGGAAGTTTGCTATGAATAACCTCGAAGGATAGTAGGACTTGAATGTCATGACCACCTACTATTAATCTAGACAAGCTTAAGGGCATTTATGAGCTCATAATCGCCTTTTCCCTAGAAACGATTAGTGGACTTCTCGAGCATTAAGGAATTATTGCCGATACTATTTTAGAGACCATCAAAGAAACACAGCACAACCGAGTTATGCAGCTGATATGAAGAATTCGGGCCGTATCTCGGACTCATCAAAGAGTCTACGGTAGACGATTATTGCATTTGCAGGCGTAATCTCATCTCAGTTTCCCTACTCCTTAACACAAATCCGGCCATTATTAGACTCCCGTCAACTTTATCAGGGATATCATGCCCAAAGGGACCCGCTCGGCAACAGCGGGCGCCCTGTGTTCCCCCTTATCGGCGCTGACGGGCGCTTCATTGACGACGCCCAGTATAGAAAGTATAACACTGGCCTGTGGGCCATCGTCCAGGACGATGCACGCCATATCGATGCAATATCCAGCATGTCCATCCTCATCTGAGCCATTACTCCAACCGTGCCCTTTGCATAAATTCTACATGGGTAGTGATGCCAGTGATTATGGACCACTGATTACCCAACTCAAAGACAGAGCGCATTCTTCTTATACCAGGGCCAGTAAATATCATCCACCCACCTGACTAACCTCTGCACTCCGTAGATGGCCTTATACACACCAATCGCATCATTGGTATAGCCAAACCTCTGCTCCAGCCATACGACGGTTCTTGATTCTTCTCGTGTCGTCGCCACAAAACTCCAGTCATGTCTCTGTATCAGTATACCCGGCAAGAAGGGTAGGCCCTCGAACGTGCCTCCAGTTTTTTCAATGCGTCGAGAGAGGAATTCCCATTGTGCTGCATGCCACGTCCCAGTTTGGAGCTCGGCCCCTTCTTGCGAACCGTATCGCTTCTTAGTTTCAACAGTAACGACCATGGGGCGGTCACGGAATGGACGGTATGCGGTGTGATTGATGACTTGGTAGGGCATTACTTTGCGTAAATGGTCGACGGCTTCCACTGAGCTTTTCGAGGTTGGTGACGTATCAGCTCCAGGATCAATAAAAAAACTGTAGTCGACTCTCTTTGCCAAGGCGTTTTTCGGCAGATACTCTCGGATCAGTGTTGCAGTTGTACTGCAGCTGTCAGCTTCAGAGACATTGACAAGGAAGGAGAGACGTACCAGTTCCCTACACCGACACGCTGTCGCTTTCGTCTTGTACCATATACTGCCTTGTGCAGTAATGGAAAGTGAAGACATTCATTCCATGATGCTTCTGGGTGTGAAAACTCCTGACACTCTCTTGCTTCAGCGACGATCCACTCGACATCATCGATTAGCGGTGTAGGGCCAATTGCATCACGGACTGCTGGATCCGCATACATGACGTCTTGAAAGAGACGATATGATCTATTGCCTTGGGCTCGCTGTGCAATCTGGGCCTGTCCACGATAATTAGCTCATACGCGAGATACATTTCCCCGTATGCTAACCTTTTCATGCCGAGAGATGATGCCTATGCCGTTATTGCAGTTGACAATCTCAGCGAGAAACTCAAAAAGCTCATCCGGAATGTCCGGATTTGCCAGCGATAGTTGCTGGTTTCACTTGAAGCCTGACAGCTCTAGGGCATTCATTTGCTTAGAAGGTGATGAGCGACCCGATGTTTGCGACTGAGACTCTGATGGGAATGAATGTTGATGCAACATGTTGGAATGAGGCCTGGGCGTCTTGTCCACTTGATCAAGATATTCATCATTTTCATCCTCTGAGGACTCGATTCTTGGTCTCTTTGCAGACTGCACTGATCGTTCCGACATGGTTCGCTTATGCTTAAGACGCGTGTCGTGAGTCACCGGTGGACTAAGTGGGTGGTGGTGAGCTTTCGCTTTGTCGTCGTGGTGATCGCTCCAGTCACAGCAGAGGTTAGTCTGCGAGATCCATTCAATTATTCTTTGATCTTTCATTGGCACCGATTGTCGAGACTGGTCATGTCGGACTGTTGATGATGATTTTCCGACGTGTTGTGTTGTGGTTGCGATAGATATCGGTGTTGTTATCTTATTTTTCCGTAGTTTTGCCGTCATCACTACAGTGATTAGCATGACGCAGCGGAGTCAGCGCCTGTCGCTGTGTGATTTTTTGCTTCTTCTAAATCTATATCGTTGTTACTCTTAACTATAGCCTACTTACTGGTGTCGATTGCATGGTGGTTATAGCTGAATGATGTCCCTTGCTAATATTCTTTCACAGTCTTGGTATCAGCTTATAGCTGTAGGATTGACAGACTAGGTCAACTTTATTAAGAAGCTGAGATGCGCTGCGGTCATCCGCCACTAAGCACCGACGCGACCTTCACCTTCAATTCCTCACACAAACAGCATCTCCACGATTGCCAGCCCAGAAGCGTGGCTACTATGGACCCCCATGACGCACCGTACTTATGCATGTCGGATACTAGGTGTCGACTTTGTCAATTTGGCCTTGAGGAGGGTGACATGGTTGTTGCACGTTTGTTGATTCCGTCTGTATGGCTTTGACCAAATCTCATCTGATGGCAGGTATTGAGTATGAGCGATTTTCTCCCCTGTTTCCGCTGCGCATGCATGACACGAAACATGACAACTTCGAATGTGTCAATTATCATACGTGTGCCAGACGTTGCATGATGGCTGGTCGTCGGGTGCCATTTTTCCATAGCAGTTGTTTCGACTTCAGGCTGTACGCTATGTCAGACACGCTTCTCGCTGCTGGAGAGTACACTTATGAGCCTCCTGCTGAAGAGGAACGCAGCCGTTTTACCCGTACACGACGTCTCCTGGCCCCAAAGCTGAATCATGTCCTTCAGATGCGGCTTCCGCCTGAGATATTAACCACTATAGCTGGGCTGCTTGTCCGCGAATGTGCCGTCATCACCTCAGAAGAGCAGTCGCTAGGGAAAAACGCTTCTAATACCTTAGTCGACCTCTCACGCGACGTATACGCAAGTTACCATGTTGTGGATGGCGTGCGTTACGCTACAGGTCTTTCCAATTCGACATCTGATTTGAGCGAGGACGAGCACCATGTGCTAGTAAGAAAGGCGGGCCAATCTGTGCACAAGATCTGGATCGCTGAAGACCATCGCGGGATTCGATGTGTACGATTCTGTTCTTCAGACGCTATATTACCTGCGCCTACCCCCATCGCAAGATCGTGGTGGAGATATATCTCGGCGTCAGACGGCATTGAGGAAATCACTGTCAAAACAGACGTAGGTAACATGTTCAGGTGTTCAAATTTGCGTTGACGTGGGGGTAGGGTATCAAACTCAGAGACATCCTCGTTCCTGGCGAGACGGCATCTGAGATTACCAACAATTATGTCGGCTGGGCAAGCCCCCAACACCCAACCGGCATCATGGATCTCAGGACACTTGGTCCCCTCAACGAGAATCCCGAGCGACTTCGGATGAACTCATTCATCTGCAACGCAAAAGGCACCACTGGGTACACTGTAGCCACCCATGGACACTCCGTCGCTATGATTCATGCACACGGGCTTGAGGATGATACCAGGTTCTACGTGGAGATGAATGCCGGCTTCTCAAAGGCTTTCCTCGCTTACATGCCACTCGATGAAGGAGAATATGTAACAGAAATATGTCGACGATACGCGTTAGGCCCACTGAATCGGCCCTCGGTCTGCCTGGTGGTAAGCACTCTCCCCTTGTCTGACGATACTCTCATCTGACTCAACCATCTTAGTTCATCACGAACAAAGGTAGGAATGCCCTGTTTGGGACTAGTGGTCCACCAGAGTCATGCAGGGTCCTTGATAAAATCCTGACACCTGCACCGGATGGGTCACGAATTTTTTACAACGCATGTGACTCTGTACTAGGGAAGTCGATCAAATACCTGGCGTTCGAAGGAACTCAGTCACCTACCCAGCGACCGTTCCCAGCGTCCCTTATACCGAACTCACCATTCTTCTGGACCCAATCTAACGAACCTTGGTTCGTCTCATCTTGCCACATGGAAGGTGTCGTGGATGTGACTCTTTGCAGAGATACTTCACTTGCCCACCAGCCAATCCTGGGGATGCTCCTTGAGAATGAAAACGGTCACCGCGATTGTTTGGGACAGTTCCGTTACGACAAGCCTCTCCAAAAGGTCCGAGTGGACCAAACCGCAAAGCTGTACATCGGCAGCCGAAGGACAACAGGGTCGTATTTGTACGTGGCAGATGTTCTCACTTTCCCTCCAACTGATCGAGATGAATTGGCATGGATCGAGGTTTGCTGGCAGAGTACTTTGGAATGGTGGTCATCGCTACGCCACTCTATTTTGCGTCACACTTCGGCCAAGGGGCAGGTCACGAACATGGAAACATTTCTCAAGGACGGAAACTATACAATCGTGTCCCGAGTGTAGTAACTTGCACCTCCTCGCTGGGTAGCCCATGCGGTTCTTTACTTATACATGATTTGCCTCCAATCATCCTTAGTGGTAGATCTCACCTGGCCATTGACATCTCTGAATCTATCTTGTATAGTGCCTGATCCGATCAACATGGACCTTGAGCAACTGGTCGTCACCAGCGGCAGAGGCTTGCCCATACTCATTAACAGGTTGCGCCATATTTTGGCCCTGATAACCCATCCCTGACACACTGGGTTCACCCACGCATCAGGTCCGCTCTGCCCATAAGCGCTCTGGGGTAGGGGCTGGCTTGGAGTAAAATTTAATAATAAAAGTTGTATCTTACTAAGTCTATTAAGATAAATAATATATAAGTCTAACAGCCACTAAATATCCATCTTTAAAAACCTTAACTACTATAGCCTCCGTCGCTCATAGCTCTATCGCTCTCACTGGGCTCCTCGCTGCTTGATCCAGGTTCTGACTGGGATTCATCATCGGATGATGACTGAGCATCATCTCCGTCACTGTTGGAACTCTGATTGGACTCGCTCTCTGCGTCACTGGGATCATTGTCAGAGCTCTCAATGTTGTCGCTACTCTCCGCATCCGTAACAGGGTCGCTGTCCTCCTCGGTGTCATTGACGCTGGTACTGTCGCCAGAACTTTGCTGGTTATCGTCTTCCCCGTCTTTGTCCTCAGACTCGGTCGGGTTAGATATATCCTCCATCTCTATATCACTGCTGTCTCTGAAATCCTGCTCATCATCGGAGGAGTGGTCAATGCCACTGCCGCTCATGACGTGGTCTTCATCACTAGTAGACCCGCTCTTGTCATGACCCATGCTAGCGTCATCATGATGATCAGTTGCCTCGGAATAGTCGTTGGCTTCTGAGGAGTCGCCGTCTGTGTCGGACACTGAGTTGTGACGAAATGCTTGCACCCAGTGATTGGGGCTGGCCGTAAGCTCTTCTTCTTCCTCTTCGTCGTCATTGGATGAGTCCGTCCTCTCCAATACGTGTCTATCCAAGCTCGGGGAAGAGGCACCCGACTCATGGTCGGTTTCGCTTTCGCTGTCACTGTCACTGTTGCTTCTGGGACCCTCAACGGCCCTTTGAATGCCTGGCTCCTCCGGTTCATGTTCTTCCTCGCTCGAGCTGGAATCAGATGGCGTCGGAGTAAGTTGGGAAGGGTTCTCTTTCCTGTCCTGAGACACCTCGCCCGAGACTAGGTCGGAGGTGGTTGGTGGGGACGCAACTGAGATTTGAAGAGCGAAAACGGGGGTTTGTCCCTCAGCTGATGGTCGAGTATCTTGCCCTCTGGTACTATCCCCGGCACTTGGTGGAGGGGAGACAGGGGCCGAAGGGACAAGGCCTGCGGGAATAGGAGCCGAAGGAGGATTAATGTTGGTCGGCTCAGGAGTAGGAGGAGCTATAGCTCTTGGCTTGTCGGCCTTCACGGGTGCGTCACCTGTGCAGGGGAGTGGTGGAAGAGGACCACTCTTTGGTTCGCCAGCCGGCTTCCGGGCATTCTCGATCTCGGGCTCCGCTCGTTCCCCCTTGGTGCTAGCATCAGGGGGTGAAAGATCCTTTCCCGGCACATCGGAGCGACTGGACTCTTTAGTTGGAGCTAGATTGCCTGGTTCCTTGACATCTACTCCTGAATCAACCTTTGTCTTAGCCCCTATAGCAGCCGAAGCATCTGTGGCATCAGGCTTGGGTTGCTCAGTCCCAGAGCCCAGGTTGGTTGGGGAAGAGTTGCTCTTGTCCGGGATGTTGGAGAGATTGTGGCACTCTGGAGTCCAAGATGGCGTGTCATGTCCCTGTGAGGGGACGGGAGTATCGAGACCTGTGTTGAGCTCGGGCTTGACCTTGTCATTGATCGCAGGAGAATCTTTGTCTGGCATCTCCGAGCCTATCTCCTGCTCCTGATAATTGGCTTCCTGCCAGTCTTCGGGATCCTCATTCCCACTCTGGCTCTCTGTACCAGAGCTTGGGGATGAAGTATCCTCTTCGCTTGATGACTCAGTGTCCTGGGGCTCTTCAGTTGGAGCCGACTGCTCCGGTCCTGGTGCGTTGACCGTCGCATCCATGCCGGCACAAGGCTTTCGGCGCTTCTTGGAGTCCTTGGCGTGGTTCCAGTTCTTTGAGCTTTGTTTGTTCTTTGAACTCTTGGACTCATGATGGAATCCGATATTGAAATCTCGCTTCTTGGAAGAACCTCCAGAGCCTCCTTTGGCTTCGTTGAGATGTGAGGTCTTGGAAGATGACTTTGGCGACTTGGATGTTGCGGCAGTTCCATGGTCGACATGCGGCTTGCTAGACTTTTCAGCCTTGATTGGCGTCGATTCATGGCCTCCGGTGAATGTAGCTCTGGCCGACCGTTTCTCCTCCTTTGTCGTTTTATCACCTTTGGTCTTCTTTTCGGTCTTGGTGGCAGAGGGGTCTTTCTTCCCTGCTTTAACCCCCTTCTCTTTTCGTTCCCTCTTATCCCTCTTCTTGGACTTTTTCTCTCTCTTGCTGGTCTCATCCTCAGAGTCCGAGCTATCAAGAACTACTTTGTCTCGACTCTTCCTCTTATTGCGATGCTTCTTGGCCTCCACATAGAGTTCGGAAGAAACCTCTGTCACAAAATCAATTGGAGCGTGCTGGCTCCAGTAACAGTTCCTGGTATACACAGGGCGTTTTGAGGACTTTGGTGCGTTTGGTTGTGACTTATTCTGTACGAGGTTCTCGAATAATAACAGACTCTTTGGGGTCTTGGGGAATGACGAAGTGGGCGTGGTAGACAACCCGCCTGACTCTCGTGTGTCTTGACCTGCGATCTGAACGCTTGCGAGGTGCCCCACGGAGGTTGAATATTGTGTTGACTTCGTCTGACGAGCGATTCCGAGAGCTTCTGTAGCAGGTGCTGGTTGAAGTTTAGATGTTGAAGCAAGTGCGACGGTTGTGGGCGAGAAAGATGTCTCCTGGAGAGGCGGCGGTTCTGGTTTGGTGGATTCCGCGTCAGTATGGTCCTTGCTGATCACAAAAGCCGCGTCCACTTTGGCTGAACCGAACGCTGAGGAAACCTGTGTGTCTTTCAGCTTGGGAGCTTTCGCCTTGGTTGAGCGCTTGACCCTGGAAGAGTCCTTATTTTTCTTCGAATCCGTCCTCTCAGTCGAGATTTGCGATTTGGTGGAGTTCTCCGCCAAGTCCTCTGCCTTGATGGGGTCATTCAACAGGGTCAAGGGGGAGGAGGAAGATTGCTCAAGGGGCGATGTAGCTTTTTTGAGCTTTAAGCCGGGGCCTTCCTTGCCACTTTGAACATGGCACACCGAAATCGCAGAGACTTCCACAGGGTTTGTGGTGGAGGTAGACACGCACTTCTTACGCGATGCTCCCGATCTTTTCAGTCTTGTTGATAAAAACACCACTTTGTCTTCGGTGTCGGGGTCAAAGTTTGACGAGTTGGCTGTTTCAGAGTGGGAAACGCTGCTTGGGGATGCTTGGACAGGTTGGATAAAGTTGGCCTTTTTGGAGGACTTTTTCTGCTTCTCTGAAACCTCCACCAATGAAGTCGTCAAGTCGAAATCAACGCTCGTGGGAGGCGAAGGTTCTCCAAGGCTCATGGAAAAAACGTTGCTCGCACTCCCCTGCTTCGAGTAGGTGGTAGAGTCAGAGGCTTGAGAAGAAGGAACTGACGCCATCCAATGGCTCTGATGAGACTGCAAAGTGCCTGTGGTGGACGAGCTCTTGCTGCTCTTACTTGCTGATGCCTCGACTCGTTTCCTCCGGCAGAAAGCTTGCTCAGCGGCGGCCTTGACCAGTAGGGGCTGATCAAACGAAACTCCATGGTTGCTCACAATGCTCGCATCTGATTTGACAGCTTTCTTGCCAGAGATGGTCAACTTCCTGCCCTTGGAATGATGCAGCTGGTCGATGTAAAAGGGTTTCCGCTCATCCTGTAGCCACTGCCAAGCTTCTTTGGCTCGAGGTACATCAGGAATAGGGACCATGATTGGCGTAGCTCCAGGAAGAGATGTAGACGAATCTGGGTAGAAACCCTCAGTCCCTGCTTGGACTAGCAGAACAGAATCGACTGCTGAGAGAGGCGCTACTTCCAGTGGCCATGGTGATGAGGGACTAGGTTCATCTTTGGCGTCGACTGTCATGGACCAGAAGTTGTACCCTTTGGGAACAGCTTGGCAGAGACATTCGAGACAGACCTTGTTGGTTTCAAGATAGCTGACCCGTGGCTCTGATTGCGAATGATGGAAGAATCCAAGGCGGCTGGGGAATAGGGGGTCGCCCTCGGTGAGAATCCCACCGGTGAGAGGGTCTTTCTTCTTGGGGTATTTTGGGTAATGAGGACATGAGACTGCTCGGCCTTTGATAAGCTGGGAAAGAAACTCGGCAGAGCCTTCATCTGTGATTAATCTTTTCAGTATTGAGCAGAACGGTCCGCAGAAGAAAGACGGTACTGACCCATTGATCCGGCCATTTTCTTTGATGTTAAGTGTTGAGTTGTTTGGAACTTGGGAAATCATCAACAAAAGGTGAATGTCACTAGGCGTTCTTGCTTGGAGGTGCCATGAATTGGCTCTTGAGAAGGGATGCATCTTTAATAAGCTTATCCGCAATCAAGGAGAACAGGCATACGGGACCAGCGACTATCCATCTTGCAGAATCCAGGCTGCCAGAGCCTCGACTCCAAAAATAGAGCCAACGTGAGTCGGGGCGCGGTCCAGGGAGACCATGTCGTAGTGGAGGTGCGCCACACAGCAGGACCTTGTCTCTTCATTCCCACAGCCTGATTCTGCATCGTGAGTGCAGCTTCGTTAGGTACTTGGGAGTGAAGTACTGGGGAAGTGAGGGGATGGGGTGGGGATCTGCAATGCACGCTGCAGTTGGTATTTGTCAACAAGGCTCCCAGGGGGCCATTGGGGGGGCCCTCACAGAGCAGCCCGAAAGGCAGACATAACACAGCCGTAACATAGCTGAGACTGCACTCGGTATTGATGGGTTATGAAATGCTACCTCAACCGGGCGAAGGCATCCCCTTGCTCTGATAAACATAGAAACGAGGCTCTAAGTCGGGAAACTTGGGATACCCCAGCATTCCCCCCTCATGGGAAATCGCAGAGGTCTTGTTGTTCTCATTTGTTTTCTGGCGACAATGTGAGACTATTCAAATGGACGGGTTTCCCTCCCAATCTGTTCCTCTGTCCCGTCAAACTCCACCTGCCCTCCCTCCCAAGACTTACCCCATATCTTGTTGCCCGTGTCCCTACTAAGCCATGAGTTCATTCCTATCACGTCCAAGCCCAATCTCGACACTGGAACAGCGCCATTCTACGTTTTCCATGAAAAGGCCACAGCCCAGTGATAATGATCGCCAGCGGGCACGGGAGCTCATGTCGGAGTACCAAGCTGAAACCAACCAGCGCGTGGGCGATGGCTTTACCTACAAGGATGCCAACGGCGTCTTGGACAAAATCGCTCAAGGTATCATCCTAAACGTCACGCCGGCGCTGGTTGATACCCTGTTCGCGTACAACGCCAACGTGTCTATCCGTCGCTTCAAGAGCACCAGTTGGTGGAAGGTCGTCATCCGCAAGGACCAAGATGATGTCCGGAGCCACGTCTTGAAGCAGGCGATAAGCACCTGCTCTGACGAGGTCGTGCTGCGCTTGGCCGAGAATGCGGATATGGCTTCCATCAACGACGCTATTCCCATCGCCATCAGTAGGGGCGACACCTTCAAGACGTATATTCTCCTTCAGCGCGGCGGGGACGTCTCTGGGCTTTGTGACCAGTTTCAAATGGCCGTTGAAAGCGGTTCTGATGAGATGGTCTACACGCTCCTCAGCCATGGTCAAGGTGTTTGCCAAGACTGCCGCAACAGAGGCCTGGTGAAGGCTGCCACTCTTGGATTTGGGGTCAAGGTACACAGTCTTCTTAGGAACAAAGCAGACGTGTCCTTCGACAATGCATCAGCTTTACTGTCGGCTATCCGCCATAGAAATCAGTCGATTGCAGAGGCTATTGCCTCTCATAAAGACATGAGCAAATATCCTCTTCTCCTTGATACGGCTGTCGGAGAAGCCTATGGCCAGAGGCAGTATCTTCTCCTCCAGAGTCTCGTCGATGCAGGCGCTAAGGGTCCCAAGACGGACGAGACGCTCGCCAAAGCCATCGAGGACAATCAATTGACGGTGGCTCGAACTCTGGTGAGAGGAGGTGCCTCTATGACTGGCGAGGGACAGGACTGGCTGCAGTCTACAGTGAGGGGAGGTCGTCCCGAGCTGCTTCAAATCGCTTTACAGAGCAAGCCCTCGCATGACATCCTCGCAGCGACCATCTCTCATGCTGCCAAGTTGCCTGACTTGGAGATTTCACACCAGATGATTGCTCTGCTGCTGGACGCTGGCGTTCGTGGAGAGTCTGTCTGTGATAGCCTCGTCCAGGTCCTGAGCAGGTCATTGCAGCCTCACCAAGAGAGAAGCCAGATGGCGTTGATTAAGCTCCTCCTCCAACAAGGTCAGGCCAACATCAACCTGCGTGGAGGACGCTGCGTGACTCTTGTCATAAGCCAAGGCCGCGTGGACCTTCTCGGCCTAATGTTGCAATACAACCCTTCCTTCGACACGCTCGTTGTTGCTCTTGGCGCCGCCATGGAGCTGGTGATTCCCGATCTGCGACGTGAGGTCATAGATGTCATTTTTCACGACAAGTCTGGCACACTGAGATTTGACCATGCCGGGCGGGAGGTCTTGCAACAGGCTGCTGTTATTGCTGCTGCCAAGAGTATTCGGCTCGACGTTCTCCAATCGTTGATTACGGCAGAAACTCCAGCCGCGACCTTTTCGGCGGCGCTCACTGGTCTTGTCACAGGGAATCAAAAGTGGCTCACCTCTGAGGGGCTTACTGTCGTCCAGGTCCTCTTGGAACATGGCGCATCCGGTCCTACTGTCGACAATGCCTTCTGTCAGGCAGTCACAGCCGTTGACGAACAGGCCATCAACCTCTTGATTGACTTTGTCAGCAACACAGCCTTCGATAGAGCTTTGATGAGTTTGGTCAAGCACTCAGAGGCCTGGAAAGAGGAAAGCCAACTTGAGCTTGTTGAAAGACTACTCGTGCGGGTATGCCATGGCCAGACTGTCAACGATTTCCTTGTCGAGGCCGTGACTGCCTGCGCCGCTGGAAAGGCGTCCCAGGACCTCATTGAGACCATCATCAGCGTTAGTGAAGGAGTGGCCAACGTCAACTACAACCTAGGAGAGCCACTCAAGCGTGCTGTGGTGGGTGGTGACATATCTCTTCTGAAGAAGCTCCTCGAGTTTGGGGCACTGGCCGAGGCGTTGACGCAGGCCTTTATGGCCATTATCACCACTACCCTGGAGGAGGCCACCACCCTAGAGCTCTTGGAAACGCTCATGACTTATAAAGAGCAGTCAGGCGAGGGATTTGACGTCCAGGGGATTTCTATCGGTCACCTGCCGCCACTGGCTGCCTGTCTGGCCGCTCATCCTAAATCACCTAGGCTGATCAAGCGCCTGATCAAGCTCGGCTGCAACACTGAGACTACTTTTCTGGCCAGACTTGGCAACGAAAAAATTGCCGAGCCTGAATCTGTTACTGTTCTCCTCTGGGCGTTATACCCTCGTGAGGACCGGGAAATCTCGACTGAGGTAATTTTGGAACTCATCAGTACCAAAGGTATTAGAAACCTACCCAACGAAATGTCAGACGGCTAACAAAGTTAGAAAATGCCAGCTTTGCTTCATCCTCCACCAAGACGACCCCTCTCATCATGGCTTCGCGACACAACCGTAGTCATGTGGTCCAAACGCTGATCAAGGCCGGGGCGGACCCCAATACCCGAGATCGGTTTAGCACGACGCCGCTGTTCTACGCTTCTCGGCTTGGCCACGCTGAAACCGTGCAACAGCTCGTCAAGGCCAAGCCTAGGAAAAATGACGGAAGCCTTCACGAGGCAGCCAGAAATCTGCACATCAAAGTGATTGAGATCCTCATTGAGGCCGGGCATGAAGCCAACTATCGAAGCACCAGGAGAGAGCATGAAGGTCGAACAGCCATTCAAGAGCTCACCTCAAAGGGAGACGGGTCTAGAGACCTAGAAGTGCTAGAGGCGGCCATTCTTGCATTGGAGGGAGGTAAGGCCGACCTGCTGTCACAGCACGGGGGCAAAAACGCCCTTTTCCTTGCCATGGAGAACCTGGAGCCCTACGGTATGACGGCAGCATTGCTCAACGCCAGCATGTGGCGCGAGATGGCCAGCGAGAGAAACGTTTTTGCATCGGACGACCCCAGCACGGGGATGAAGTATTACTACTCCCCGACCATGTACCTACACAAGGGCTGCTACACTGGGAAGTCTCCCAACGTCACCAAGCTCCTAGGGCTGTTCGAACAGCTGCAGTGCCCAGATCGCTTCTACGCTGAGCCTGCTCCTGGCCAGCTCAAGTTCAGGCAGCCACCTGACGCGGTGGGAATGCCAAAGAAGCTGAGAGAAGCTGAGGACAAGCGCAAGGCTGATGAAGAAAAGGAGATGGCCAGGGACCGAGAGCACCAAAATAAGATGCGGCGCGATCGGGAAGAAGCCAACCTCAAGCGTGAGCTTACCGACTTTTCCCACCAGCAGAAGATGGCCCAGTCAGAGGCCAGCCACCAGACTAAGATCATGCAGAACGGACAGGTCTCGAACCAGGCGCAGGCGCAGGCTGCCCAGAGGCTGCACAACGCGCAGCAACATAACAAAGAGAGCCTCGCTTACCAGATGAACAAGAACAATTTGGCTGAGGATGCGATGAGGGTGAAGAACTATTACAGGGGGTAATTTTGGGTTGGGAGAGTGGATGGTGTGGTCAGTCTAAGGGGCTATGGAACGATGTCCTTGTTTCATTTGTAGCAAAGCTTGATGAATTGTACCTTTGATTTTATTTTATTTTATAATATCCCGCTGATATTCTTTCCTATGCTTCATCTTGTCTCTATTCGATCCTGTCCATCGGTTATCCCGACTTCAACTATTATAAAGAACCAACTTCCAACATATCATAGCATCATATCCCAATGCTAACATAGTGGTCTTGTCTCTATTCTAAGCTAGTATTAATCGTAATTAAACATATAGTTATTAACATATAATAGTCCCAGTGCTTTTATTTCTATTCCCTTTTAGAACCTCTTAGGGAAGCTACATGTATATTGATAGTATCACAAACTAATAAATTAACGATGGAATAGCTCTCAGAAGACAGTAATTTAGGAATAAAAACACACGATCACACTAAACAGCATACACTATGATCTTAGCACCCCTCTACTCAGCCTCTCGTAGCAACTCGTTCAACATCTTCTGAGTCGCCTCAATGTCAGGATGTCCCTTCTTTAGGATCTTCTTCTGCCGCTTCAAAACGTCCTCGCATAACTTCCTGGCTTCTTCAATCTTTCCCTCGAGCTTATAATTCCACGCAAGATTACATTCCGTCCGAAGAGACGAATAGTCATCCGCTCCGAGTGTACGGATCTGTGCCGAGCGCACCCTCTCCAGCTCCTGCGCTGCGGCATCGAACCTACCACTCTCCTGGAGAACCAGTGCATAGTCATTCCGTGTAAGCAAGGTGTCTGCATGGCTTACCCCCAGAATGGCCACCTGCTCTGGTAGAATGATGCCAAAGATCTTGGCGGCGTCCTCGAACCGTTGTTGCAAACAATACATAGATGCTAGACAACTCAGGATCTTGAGGTATAGTGCCATGGGGGCCTGGTCTAGGTTGGCGTGGTTTATTTGCGACCGCAGAACCTCAATGGCGCCGTGGTAGAGTGCCTCGCCCTCGGCAAATTTGCCCTGGTTGACCATGTCGAGGCCCTCGTTGTATCTGCCTTGAGCCATCTGGATACAACGTGTGTAGGCATCATCAACCCTATCGACGTCACTAGACCGAACAATAGCGCTGGTGCTCTGCATCGTAGTTACCCGCTCTTGTGTTTGGGATAGTCCGGCCTCTGCTTGTTGGATGGCTCTGACTGTCTCTTCAATCAGGGCACTCTTGCTGGGGAGATTTGCGTCTGCTTCTCGCACAGCGAGGCATGTGCGCAAAACTGGCAGTGACTTCTCAAAGTCTCCCCGGTCCATATGATATTGTGCAATGGAGAACATCAGGACAGCTTGGTCGCGCTTCCCTGAGATTGAAACGTGCTTCAGCTTCAGGGCGGCTAAAGCACAGGGAAGAAGAGCGTCTTTGTCGGTATGAAATCTCTTTCGGACGACGCCAACGGTCAGGGTCTCGACGTCTGTTCTCTGAGCAGCGTCGTGAAATACGCTCTCTTGCGCACATTTCCGGAACAAAGGGGTAACGGTAAACAGGCGACGATCCTTGGAAGGCTCAACGAGGCCGTGTTGTTCCAAGACTGGAAGGTATTCCTGTACCTGGACTCTCTCAAAGAGTTCGACGGGCACACACTGGACATCCAAACACGATATGAGAAGCAACACATCTTCTGTTTCTCGGTGTTTAGTCTTCACATAGTCGTGCAGCATCTGCCAGGCACGTACAACTCCCGTTTGATCCTGCGGCCTGGCAGCAAGGTGTGCCAAGTAGGCCTTCCGGTTTCTGGTGTCTTTCCCTGTCTTGTCAAGGTATGCCCACACCATCGCCAGGCCGCCAGCAGAACCCTGAAGGACTTCACGGATCTTGTCCACATCCTTGAGTTTGTTTTCATCTTTGCTGACTTTTCCCAAAAGAAGAATCGAGGCATCCTCACGGTCGAGCGCACTGATCTCAATCGAGTACTTCGGCTTTCCTCTCACCAGCTGTCTCGCCACTGTCTTTGACCGAGACGTGATGAGAAAGTCGGCACGTTCTGTGTAGGGAAAAAGACCTGATAATGGGTTCGCCGAGCCAGACGCGATGGCCGGGATGCTGCTTTCGCTATCCAGGCCATCGAGTACCATCAAGTACGTCTGTTTCTTGAGGTGGTCTCCCACAGCCCGGACAATGTTCCCGCTGGCCCTGTCCTCCAACCGGAGGTTGAGGCGCTCTGCTATGCGAGTGAACGAGGCTTCAAGCTCTCCGATGCTGTTGGCATTGACCCAGTAGACATTGGCTCCAGGGAAGTGGGCGGGATATGTGTGAGCGTACTCCACGGCAACGTGAGTTTTACTAGAAGCAAATGCTATTAGCCATCTTGTCGCACAAGATATATTTATATCATGATCATGCCACCTACCCAGTTCCAGAGGCACCGTATAGCGCCACAATTTGCTGCTTCTTGAACAGCTTTGTCAGTGTAGAGATGATGCCCCCGCGACCAGCAAAGTTGATCTCCTTGGCCATCGGGGCGCCCAGGTTCGGCATGTCCTGTCGTTGCACGGGGATAGAGACTTTCGCTATGTGAAGAAGGTTAAACAATGTTCAAAGTTCTCTTGCTTAGATGCGCCAATACTTACCCGGAAGCTTCTCTTCCATCTCTGGAATCTTCTTGGCGATCTGCTTAAGTTCACGGGCGACACACTGGAAGTGGTTGTCCTGGCTGTCTTCAAACTTGTTCATGGCAAAGTGATCCAACTCCAGGCCTTCGCTGTCGTGCCCACTCAAAACTCCAGACGTCTGGTTGATGACGAATTCCTATGTTTCTTTGAGTTAGCTAGTGCTATAGTCACGAGGTTGCAAGTCAACTTACTGGGTCTATATCTAAGCCGGCAAGCAAGCCGACCTTAGTGGGCTTCTCCTCGTAGAAACTGAAGAGAGTTGGCTTGGGGTTGAGCGTGTTGATCCTCACCAAAAAGGAGTCGACTGTTTCTCGCAAAACATCGTCATCATGCACCATGTTCCGCAGTGCGTTGTCCTCGACCACACGGCTCATCTTGGAAATAGCTTGATAGACATGGCCTTGCGTAGTCAGCCCCGAGGAGTTTGCAATACCGTAATGGGGTGTCCCCAGGAATACCATTCCCACAACCGATTTGGATAGGTGTGTCCAGCTATCTTGCAGCAAACCCATTGTGAATGCCTAAATTCCGACCATGTTAGACACCTGTAGTCCCGTTCGCAAATTCATACGTGCCTTCTGAAGGACCAAACCACCAAAGCAGTGTCCGATGAAGATGATGGGGCGGTGAGGGCAGTTCTAGATGTTTTGTAAGTGATTGAGCCATATCATTGGTTATGTGTGACTTGGCATACCTCCCTAGCCTGCTTGAGACCATTGAGCATCTTTTTTGCCACACCTTCAATGGACTTCTTGGTTCCGGTATCACCGTACCAAAGGGAGTCATACCCAAACGCCATTATTCGTGACCGTGGCAGGACAGCCGGAAGCATCGACTTTTCCTCAAGCCAGTTCACCTTGGTCTTTGGGTGAGTCCATGTATTGCTGGGCAGCGCGCCAATGCCATGAATGGCGACAACACTAGGGATTAAACTATCAGCAACTACTATGGCGGGACCATCCACTGGGTGACTGACTCAACTTCGATCTCGTCAACATCTTGAGGGTCATAGAAAACCTTGAGACCCAGGTCTTGCCGTCGAATAGACCGAGATGCCATTTTCGACCGTTTCTTTGGGCCGTTGGGATGGCACCACCACAAACATGGAAGATGGTAGATGGCGACAGTCTTGGTTGGTAGGCAAGCTTCTTGACAGGTCTCCAGACAAAACATCGGTCCTCAAGTAGCCTGATATAAATAGACCGAGGATACCCAGAACGCCACTAGGTATGGAGGGAGGGGATAAGAAAGGGCAGACATTGGGTGTCAGAAACAGGCTGTTATTTCACTCCGCCACAAATAGGCAACTTGCCGAAATAGTTTTTACACGCAGCTCGGGCGTAAAGTTTGGGCAACCAACTTGGGTTTCCCATCAAATCACAGATCTAGAACCCTCAGCCGAACTGCACTGCTACCCTTGCGGGTGGTAGCTGGCACACGGAGCCAATCGTATGACCACTATTGGCCTGTACAGAACACCCTGGAACAGCCACAATTGACCCCAACCATGGCCGTCTCGCTTGAGAAAGCAGGCTGTGTCTGTCAGGAAGTTGCATTGCATCCTCGTTTCACCAAGCGGCCTCGCCACCCTTCAAAACACACTTAATCCCCTCATCTTGCCCGCGACTTTCTCTTTTTCTAAGTTTAGGAACATTGCTTAGGTGCTTCATCTTCAGCCCCTGGCCATCTGCAGAAGCCATACAGCATGCAGGACAGCTATGTGGACGACGCTATACCCCTATCTTTTACCGAGAAGAATGACCTCCTGTCGATGGGGAATACCGTGCCGGGGCAACCAATGTTAGCCATAGACGACCAGGCTGCCATTGAGGATTTCCTTCAAAATGAGCTATCGACGGTGCGGCTGAAGGAATTCTACAGCCTGCTGTTCCTTGCTTCCAACCGAAACAACATCAGCCCCTTGCACCACCAGCTCGTCAAAGGTCGCAAGATCTGCATCACAGAGCGCCCCGACCTTCATTTGACGTGGTACTACGACCGGATATTTGTCAAGCCCATTCCAAAATGTCTTTTCAGCTCCACGTTCTGGCAGCAATATCTGACCAAGCCTGGGAAACGCAATGGGGGCGGTGACTCCATTCGGGCCGAAGCCGCGGGATTCCTGCGGACGTATGCAAGACTCATCAGGCACGAGTCTGACCTTGACGTCGCGAAGGATCTGAGACTGACGCCAAAGACAACCACCTGGGATCAGTGGTGCCGGTTCATTGAGCAGTTCTGCCACCTGCAGGACAAACATGTCGCGGTCCGCTACCACTATGGGGAGATTCGGCTGACACGACTCAACTTCTGGTACAGCCTGTGCCGCGGAAGGAGTTACTTCCAGGCGCACCATAACTACGCCACCATCTTTTCGCGGTTCGGTCCACCGTACCTCTTTGTGTTCGGTGCCGTCACGGTAGTGTTGACAGCCTTGCAAACTGGGCTTGCCACCTACCCAGAATGGGGGTTGTATCACACCTTGTCTGTTCCGATGGTGCCGTTTACTCTGATACTGACTATGGTTGGTCTGGGGTTCTTCCCAATTCTTTTCATCTTCTTCCAGTTTAGAGAGCTTTTCTTGTTCATCTTTTGTTATCGTGAGATGGAATGAGGCTGGGGGTGGGCTGTGAATGGACGTGTTGATCTCGTATTGGGCCTCAATGTATGATAGCAACATTCTCTTTCAACCGTCGCTTATTTCTTCATGTCTGTGTCAGATCAGCCCGATTTCTCTTGCAGCCACAGCCAGCCCCCAAGCAAAGGGACCAAGTGACTTATCGAGGAAGTACTTTCGAAGCATGCCACCCTCTCTTGCTAGCGCCACCCATCTGCCTGCCTCTTGCATGCATCCACCCTAGATAAGACAACCAACTATCCCTCCTTGTCTTGATGCAGGTGCCTCGGGCACAAGTGCAACTATGCGGAAACGGCCGTGGACTTGAGGCTCAACTGAGGGGGCGTAGTTCTCAGCCCCCCAGTTGTGTGTCCCCCCTCTCGACGATCATTTGATGAATACTCGCACAAGCGAAACGAGAGCCCACCGCCTATGTTTTGCGTGTGTCACTGGAATTAACGAAACTTAGAGCCTGATTGCCAGTGTGTTTTTACCTCAGTCAACGAGGGCTATGTATTGGTGTCCACCCCTCTCATGTGCCTGTGGTTACTGCCAGCTCATGATTTGTATGCCTTTTTACATTTCTATTTCCGCATAGCCGCGAAAGCGTTATGATTTCTCAGCTATTCTTAGTTACTTGAGACGAAAGGATAGTATCATGACTCAACACCAGCCGCTGGTAAGCCACGGTAGCATTAGGCTACACCGTAAAAAATTAAACGAGGCTGTTATTTCTCCTCTACCATGATTGGTGTCTCTCTGCCAGCTATCCGAAGTTCCTTCAGGAGCTTGATAACAACCGTTTTAGCCCAACTCGCTGCAACGGGAGGGTAGCTTGCCATCTGATATTTTCAGACGTCGGCTGATTTTGCTGCTATAGAAATCATATCAGGGGGCGGTATAGTTTCCAGTCTCACTAAGTTTTAATCTTGATTGGAATGTCTGCCCACCGGAGTGGTAATTATTAGACCGCATGTGCTGCAGCTTATGCTGGACTTGGAGATTAGGGGCTATGCGTAGGCTGTCTGAACTCGTATGGCTCCAAAGGTACAGACCAAGATCAATAGTGATTTAAGCCTGTTGATGAAGGTGAGACTACCTCACGGCCGCCACCATGCGAGTTAAAATCAGGCTGCATATAAGACAGATCTATCTTTAACACACGCGGGGATCTAGAGATAGGTTTATAGAAGTATAAGATAAATAAGATAATAAAAGTTATCCTAAAGAGATTATAGGGATATTTACTCCCTCTTATATATTAATAGTTTATTTAGGGTTAAGGTTTAGCTTAATATATAACTAGTGTATTAATTTTAATAAAACCTTTTATATTTTTAAAAGTTAACTTTTAAGAAAATTAATCTTATAATATAAACTATAATTTATATAAATAAGTATAAATCTTATTTTAAAAGAAATTATTTTAGATTAAAAGAAAAGGGGCTAGCTAGTATAAAAAACCAAAATTATTTCTTTATATAAATAACTTAGGCTTATAGCTTACGATATCTACGCTCCAATGGCGTCTTGACTAGCTCCGGGCCAGGCGTGCGATCAAGCACCCGAGTAAGACCGCTGGAGGAGACTGGCACTCTGGCCCGCCGTCCAAAGCAGCGCTCTTGAAGGGTTAGAGTAACCCTAAGACCATGCTTTCGTGAGATGCTTTCTTTAAGGTGTTTTTAAGCCAACGATAAGGAGGGAAAATGCCTTTCGTGTGGTGGATCAATTAATTGCTTTCTTTACTATTGATTTATATATATATCGCTAGATCCTAAGTCTTGGTAAATTTTTGAAAGAAAAATAAGACAAAATAAAATAAAATGCCTTTATCGACTACCCGCGCGAATTCTACAAGGTCCCCTAAAACTCGTGCCTAGAGGAGCCCGATTGTATGATATGCATAGCGCAGAGCCTTGCACAGTTTCACGAATGGAATGGGATGAGACCTTTAAGATACTCTCGCAACCCGGAATCACACGCGTACACGTACGTCCCCCGGATCCCGCGCGTCATGAGCACGGCATATATCTGCGTGATGAACCGCAACAGGTCGTCGTCCGAGTAGGTCTTGCCGAGGACCTGGTTGTTCTCCTTGCCCTTCTTATCAAAGTACGAGTCACGATCAATAAAGAGACGTCTCCGCCTAGGATCAAACCGTAGGTCCAAACCTATAATGACTCCGACGTAGTTCAGGTCGTAGCCCTGCACTGTGTGGATCGATCCCACTTCCTCGAGCGCGTTGCTGGAGGAGATCCAGTCGGTGGGTGTACTGTTCCAGCGGAGCCGCGTATCGCCGATCTCGATGTCGAAAGCCTTCTTGTCCTTCTTCGTCTTCCACTCCCACGCGTAGCCGGCGACCATACGTGCAAGACCCACCTCCGCATCGCGTTGGAAGATTTCGTCTCGCATGCGAGCGACGCAGTCAAAGATGCGGAAGTCGTAATCCCCGAAATCGCGTCGCACCCGCGGAAGGGAGAGAGGACGAGGGTCAAGAATCCAGCGGATGTAGGACACAAAGTCGGGTCCCGCCTGGATGCGCATCTGCGTTTGGAGTTGGAAGTGCCGCCTCGATGCACGAGCGTCTGCCACGAGGCCCGATAGCAACTCGGACGGTAGGTCGGCGGGGCGGACACTCTGCGCTACGTCTAGGAGGAAGATCTGATGCCGGCTCTTGGCCCGTATCCAGTCCAGTTGGGTCTTGCTAATGTCGTCGCCGCCAAAAAGCTCTCTCGTGATGGTTGGAAACTTAGCGTTAAGGACTCCCGAAGCTTGGTTGGCACGTTGATTGAGCCGGTGAGTCTCGTCAACGAGCAGCAGGCTGAAGGTTCCATCGGCCTGTCCCACGTCAAAGGGTGACATAACCATGGAGGGGTGAAGTCCGGGCGTTTTCTTGAAGACAGCTTTGATGGAAGATCGCAGCGACTGCTGTGGCACGACTAAGCCGATACGGAGATCCTTGAGCAGCCCCCGGTTGGTGTCGGTGAAGAAAGTGGCGAACCGCGCGTCGCTGTCTAAATCTTCGAGTGTGGTGAAAGTCTGAATGTCAACGAGTAGCTTGATCAAGTATATGACCGCCACGGTTTTGCCAGTGCCCGGATCGCCCTGGATCACGATCATGCTCTCTGTGTCGCTCTCGAGATCAGTGAGAAGACCCTTGACAATCTCCTCTACCGAATCTGCTTGATCGTCTGTCAATGCCTTGAACGGCGACAATTTGAATAGATCGCTGTTTTTAATCTCATCAAGACCCCGCGTGAAGACGCCATCGGCTCGAAGTCGCTCAAAGATGTTGCGGAAACCCTCGCGATATAGCTCACGCTGGAAGTATCTAGACTCAGTGATGCCGTTGTTCCGGTTGAGCACCCGGTTAGCACCGTCACCGGCCAGCATCTTGATGAGGTAGGATTCTAAATCAAGGCAGACCGACTTGTTGAATTTTTCATCCAAGATAACGTGGATGTTCTTGAGATGCTGTTTTGCGGGCGTATCGAGGTGCTGCCGCAATCGGCCAGCTGCATTAAGCGACTCCCCGACGTAAATGTCTCTCAGCTGGTTCGAACTTCCCTGGGTGGTGCCGCGGCCATCGTCCAACACGTACACGACAGGCCAGTTGCTGTGTCTCTCGTCATGGGCTTTCCACGTCGTGACGGCATCCTTGGAGAAGTCAAGCTGGGCGATCCTCAAGTTGGCCAGAAATCCCTGAGAGATGCTATCATAGTAACTTTTGTGTGGCGATCCTCTCGTGGGCATTTTTCCGCCGGCAGTTGGCGCTCGTTTCGGTTCAACATCCAGAACTGGGCATTTGAAGAGCGGGCCAAGATCCATGAGGCACTGAGTATCAGTTTTCAGATCCTCTGCAATCTCTTCAAGGCTATCAGCTTCGAAGATGGACGACTCGTCCTTTAAAGTGTCGTCATCACGCTCTTCAGCGTCATCCTGAAGGACATCCAATACTTCCTTCGTCAGAGCCTGCACGCGTTGCGACGATTTGGCCAATTTCGAGGACGCATTCACAAGTGGCAAGAGTCTTTCGGTAAGCGTCCTTCCGATACTCGCGAGAAACCACAGGGTTGGGCGTCGAACAATCGTAGACGTGGCCAAAATGTCATCCAGCTTGCCCTCTGACATGCCGTCCTTATCCCAAAGAATTAGGGAATGGCAACTTCGCTCGAATTGGATGTAGATTTCCCTCGGCCTATCCATGTTCTTGATGATTCTCTGGAACAGAATGATGCTGTCGGCACAGAGTCGGGCGGCGACGCTTCGGTCGTCAGGCACTGTATTATCGGTTGTTGATTGCGCCGCCATCTTTTGCCTTCTGCTCCAACGGGCGCAGATTCCGTAATATACTGAGGGAGGTGGTACTGGACTGTGATGAACTTCTTTAATGTTCTCGTAGGGTAGATCTCAAGAGATCACGTGCATGTGACCAAATCGAAGATGGGATATCAGGACGGAACTCAGCCGCAGTTGGGTGACGTGGCACCTAGTTACCCCCGCACACCCTTACCAAGCAATCAGACTTGTGGGCCGTCGGTGAGAGGGAAGCCCACGCAAACTGCGATTTAAGACTTGACGACGTTGGACGGAGTGGTCATCGATCAGGGTCGTTGATCTAGGTGACACCAATCAGATTCGACATCGATCAAAACTCAACCCTGATAATAGGACCTATCCTTAAATGGAGCCAGTTTCGCTGACCCTCGGCATTCTGCCACTGGCAGGTGTCGCTGTGAAGAGTTTCCGGTCGGTATCATCGAAATTGACAGTCTTCCGCCATTCCTCCAGAGAACTTAGTCGGATTCGGAAGCTCCTGGTGGTACAGTCTTCTCTGTTCTTATCCGAGTGTCAATTACTACTGCGTCTAATGGATGATTCGGAGGGTGGAAACGTTATCGACTTTGTTCAGTGGGACGACCCAGGCTTGGAGAAACATCTACAGGAAACCCTCGAAAGCCATGCATACGAGGCGTGCCAGGCGCTATTCGAAAATATTGGTACAAAAATTGAGAGTCTCAACGATGCCCTGGATCAATTTGAGCATAACCTCACGACGCAACAACAGACTGGAGAGCGGCTCGAAGATACGACAAAACGTCTAGGACGCCTACGTGACGGAGTCAGGATTTCGTTTGACAAAGAAGAATACGAGAAACTGATCGGAGAGCTCCGCAACTCAATAACAGATCTGAAGACTCTCCGCGAACAAGCTGCTGAGAAGCAGAAAGCAAAGAAACAGCCAACGTCTGGACAGTGTGCTCGAAAACCGCCTGCAAAAGAGTTCAGCTCGTACCGTGCTATTCGAAGAGCTTCAAAGGCTCTTCACGAGGCTCTCGTAACGGCCTGGAGCTCTTCCGATGCCGCTCGCCATCGTCTGGGGCTGTTTGTCGATGCCCGTGTAGAAAAGGAGGTGCTCATGGACCTCATTGTTCTCTGTATTGGCCATGCCTCAGACAGATGTGTTCGGCTTCAGGTCCGGTCCGAGACTCTCGACTGTGCGGATTCTAGTCTGTTGACCCCGACGTCGCTATTGGCAGATTCTAATAGTTCCGGGTGTCCGCGAAAGCGCCAGAGGGTCCATTTCTCGAGCAGTACTTGTTCAGAGGACTCGCGGGCCTCGGATGGGAGCTCGTCACTGCAGCTGCCGAGCGCCGGAGGAGAGCGGTGTACCACGTTCGACCTGCGGACGTCAAGAGATATGTGCTCAGAGCTAGCCCGCCATAGCAAGGTGTCGTGTATTGGGCATATCGACACTCCAGGTCAAGAGACCTTGCGACATTCTTTCTACCCATGCGGGCTTTCTATGCCTAGGGACTTAATAGGCTCTAGCAACTTGATGCCTATGGACGAGATTCTCAGTCACTCCATTGATCACAGTCTGACAGTGGTAGAACAGCTCAGACTCGCGCGCATGCTTGTAGTGGCGGTCCTAAAATTTCACTCGACTCCATGGCTGGGCGAATACTGGCGGATCCAGGACCTATCATTCCTTAGAGAAGCAGACCTGAGCGATTGTCTGAAGACGCTGCATATCCGCGTCGAGGTGATGCCACGACAACACCTCCAGCAGCAGATAGAAGTGGGTATAGATGGCGTCAGGATAAGCAATATGGCGTCATGCCAATCGATCAGGGAGGCCCAGCGCACATTCGGTATCCGTAACCTAACTTTGCACAGCCTTGGCGTCGTACTGTTGCAAATTGGCTGTTGGAGCCGGATCCCGGCCGACGATGTGGAACGAGTAAGGCGGTTCAGCGAGCAGAACACGCGGTTGGGGTCGAAGTATATGGACCTGACGCAGAAGTGCCTGGAGTGTGACTTCGGCTACGGCAAGGACCTCAACAAGTCACAGCTGCAAAAGGCCATCTATGACAACCTGGTATTCGAACTGGAGACAATGATTATGAGCCTGGATATCCGCGACGAGGACGAAGATGAGTGAAGGATTGCTAGTCAATGTCTGGATTAGGTTTCTTGTTGGCCGGTTGAGCCGAGATGAATTCGTGCGGCTTGTTCATTGAAGAAAAGCAAGCAGTCGTAATACTTGGTTCACGATTGTGGGCAGAAATTCCCTACATCGCTCGGTCATGCGCGGTAAAGCTAGAGATGTTGATAGTTTTGTGACAGATATAGACTATGAAGCGTATTGTAAGGGGAGTTTCTGAACAAGATAATATTCTGATTGATAGATCGGGATACTTGCATTAAAAATTTTACTTGCAACTATGCGAGGAATGGGTATTCTGGCCAGACGATAGTGGTAGGAAAGCAGAAATGCGGCACACTTCTAGTCTACATGTCTGAGTAGGGTCGCGACGGTCAATTAGCCTCTCCGTTTAGCTGCCCGTGGCTTGTAGTCCTCATCTGTTTCGTCCTCGACTACGTAATCGCCATCCGCTTGGTGGTACTTCTGCGCAACGGCGTACTCCTGCCCAGCAACCCTGTCCTCATCCTCCGGTCTCAGCTGTTGCACGGGGCTAGACGATAGTCTGCGCTTTCTCGTGATCCGCCTCGATTTGATACCTAGTTCTAAGTAGTTAGATTCTTACTCTCGCTGCTATTACCGAGTATCTTCGGCGAGTTAGGCTAATTAAGAGAATTAAATATTAATCTTAGCGCTAGGCTAAGTACTTAACTCTTCCTTTATAGTAAAGTCCTAGATATCTATTATAAGAGACTTATTATAATTTAGAACTTTATTATTAGATAAGAGGAATAGCTATTAAACTTAATTAATATAATTAAGAAATAAGATAGGTATAGGTAGTAATATACCTTAGCGTGGAGGTACTAAGATATTATTAGCTCTTTATTATCCCTAGAATTAATTATTTCTGGTCGCTATAGTGATATTGTCGATGGCGCGTGATGATAGTTGAGATCGACGCTAATGAATAACTTGACATCGGCGTTTGAGTACAAGCCTTTGACGAAGTAGAAAGCAATTCAGCCAGCTGCCTGTACAACTGGTAGTATTACTCAACCGGAACGAAACAGTTATAGATAACTCGGTTTCCGTAGTTCGCCCTTGAGTCATGAATGCGCTATGACATGAGGTGAGTAGAAGTGTCGGGTCGGGCTGTTCTGCGGTCTCCAGGGGCAGGCTATAGTACCCTACCCAGTCTCCAGTGGGCTGTACCCTATGAAACGCACCTAAAGATCAGTGCAGCGTAGCAAGTCGTAAGATCTCAAGTGGATATAGCTTCCGGCCAGGCTCAAAATAATCGACACAAACCAAGTTAATTAAGTCCATTAGAGTAAAGATCCGCGCTTTATATTTGTGCTCATGCCTGATGGCTGTGGTGATGCGCAAGGAACCAAGTTCGACGAGAAAGGCCCAGAGGCAGACGCAAACTTTGCATCGGCGGAATGAATAAGGTTACGTCGTCTACTACCGCCAAAAAGAAAGAAAAGAATATTGTGAACGGATTCACGTGTATTCATGGTTTTCATCATGCACATCATGCAACTGTGCACAAATCTGCCGCACAGGGATTGTTCATCCTCAAATAAAGGATGTTACCAGATAGTCTACGAGGCCAAGAGCCAAGATTGCGTCGCAGACATTTACTCTTCATAGCAGTTGCGAGAGAAACTGCTGGGCATCTAATCATACAACATCCTGCTCATGTCGCCGCTCGGTTCTTTTCATAACGCCAGATTGCCTCTCCAGACTGGACCGCTATCTTGCAGGCTCCCAAGTGTGACAAGGACTTACAATTGATCGCAGACCGTGCATAAGCCCAGTCCGTGGTTGAATTATATGAGGTTCCGCCAGGTCACGATTGGAACAAGCGTATTTATTGTGATTCTGGAAGAGTCAAGCGGGATGTCCATTTCCTCTCTCTCCGGTGAGGTTTCGGTGTCATCAATTCTAACCATCAAGACGTGTATTATTTAGTCCCGAATCTTAGATTAGACCCATAAGCTCCTCATGGTATACTTAGGCGCTTCTCTAACAACCTTTCCTAAGCAATTTGTGTCCAAACCGTTTTATTGTAGATCGCTTTCGATAATGTCGATAAAAGCTACTGGGCTACATAGTCTGGATTTGAGTAAAAGGAGTAAACAGAGACCAGACACGTAGGACGCCAACGAATCTTAACGCAGACAAGGTTGGTGGTGCTTCATCAAATTCCATAATATAATTCGTATCATCTTTGTCATTCTATATCCCCCCTCAGTTGCAGCTCCACTCGCCTATTAAGCGAAATAAAAAAAAATCTATGGTAGGTACTGAAAGCCTCTGCTTGTGCCGTTAACTGCGCACGTAGAGGTAGCATGCTCTCTCACATCAACGACATCTGACGCAGTCGATGATGGTTCCCGGCACGCTGCTTGGGCCCTTTCGTGGCATCGTGCTTGATGATTAAGGAGTTGGTATCATTCTGTCTGACTATCTCACTTGCCAACATGTCCTCGCAAGCCCAGCTGTCCGCGAGGATAAGTTCCATGTCGTACAGTAAAATAGAGCCAATTAGGCCCCTTGGTAAGGATGGGGCCCCTACCTTTTGGGTGGCCTAACGGCCTATTTTTCTGTATCCCATTCCAGCCCACCACGCACATCTCAGAAGGTATATATGTCGGCATGGTGTGAATCTCTGACGGGCAAAAAAGAGGGAACAAATTATCCGCCCTTGACACTCAGACTGTAACCACCCTGTTGAGAATTTCTTCAGTTTGCCATGCCCAAAGACAAAGTGTGTCTCGCACTCTGGCATGGCTCAAGTTCCAGATTTCTGTCACCCTGTAATCCACTATAACTTTTATGGGGCTTCAGGGGGGCCTAGGATTCCGAGTTTTAATTCGCTCGAGCTCTGCCTTGGCCCCGCATGGCGCAAAGCCACTGCCCCACCAGCCAGTACGTACCCAAGCTCACCGTTACTTGCATGCTCCCCGTTTTAAACGGGCCTAAGTTAGTTGCATTTTGGAGTTCGCTCTATTACCAGGCCTAGGGTATGTACCGCTTGGCAACTTTAATAAAACATTAACCCGCTACGATCCATAAAGGAAAATAAAGCTAATTTCTATCTAGTTTTAATAAGCGCTTAAGGTAAGAAGAGGACTAATATAATAAGTTTTTATCTAATAATATAAAGTTTGGCGGTTTTATTAAGTCGTAATTCTAGATAAATTAAAACATGTGTTGCTCTGCTAGATATACTATAAGTTGCTAAATGTGGTATGCCATTGGACGCCGAATTTACAGGCAACCTAAACCTCATAACAGGGGTCGCATATGAAGGCTTGCATGCCTAACCCGAGACTTAAATAAAACACAAATGAAAATAATTGTTGTCTGTCTCAGGCGTGGGGTTCGGCGTCGGGGACATGATCAATAAGCCGTCGTGAGACCACGTCGCAATCACCTGGTCGGCCACGCGATCTCACTATTCAATTCAACTGCAACTCCTCGAAACGTTTAAACATATTAATTGTCCAAATTTCCGTCCATATAGCAGCCTCGAGAAATTGTCAAGCTTGCGCTTTTTCTGTTTTGTTCATTGCTGCTGTTCCCTGCTATGTTAATTACATGCTCACCAATGTTCCCTTGACAACGGCGCTAAACGGCTTTCGGGCACATGACAACACCCCACAATAATATTTGACGTCAGCATCTTTTATTTCCTTCGCCAGCGAAAGTGTTACGTAACGCCAAGTGCCCTGATTGGTCGCGCACAGGCCGCCCTGTGGGCCGCTCGGTCACATAAATAGCCGGCTTTGTGCCTCTTCCCTTTGTAGAAAACAAGCCTCTTTGTTATCCTCTTTTGTATGCTCAATACGGTGCAAAATAGCTGTTAGTCACAGAAACTTATTGTACATGACGTCTTTACCACCCGAGTCTTCCGCTTGCCGTGCACCAAGACTCTGGTCTGGAAGCCCTGGATTGATGATTTGAGGCCAGTCAAACATGGGACTATCCCGTGACCGCGTCAATCTCTGGCTAGAGGCTGTCAGACAACAACTTGAACAACCATCGAGCAACATCTCCGAAGCTGCACTTGACAGCCGGCAGACCCAGCTATACGCCCTCGACTCGGCTGAAAGCAGAAAAGAGTCGCACATAATCACTGTCTTGCCTTCTCCACCTACGTCGTTGAAGCGACCTCTGGATAACCATCACACTCTGGAAATGTCACAACAATGGACACCCAAAAAGCGCAAACGAGACAAAGACGCTTCGTCTGCTATTGAAGACGACCCGGTCGGCCTGGATGATACCCCGAGAGCAAACCCTCCGGCTTCTGTTCTGGGCTCAGGCGTACCGTCTTTGTCATCGCACTCCAGCGGTGTTGTATCTGGGCAATCATCACCGTCTCGGTTGATAGACCAGCTGCGACTCCATCCCAAAGGTGGTGAAATCAAGACCATGAACATAAATGATGAAAACATGCCTCTTTCCCTCGCCGAGTTTGTACTTGATATGCAGCGTGTTGTAAGGTATAAAGTCGTGCCCGCTCATCTGGAGGTAAGCTCACCCTGATTATTATGAAACCATACGTCTCTGACCGTTGATCTCTCTAGCAAGAAATATCTCGTCGGAAACGGAGTATTCGTTCACTCCTAGAGTTTGATCACGATGTCTATGCCTCACCAAGTGTCGGAGCTCAACCCCCGTCGCCGATAGATACTTGTACACTGGACGAGATTCTGCAAATCGTCAAAAAAGCAAAAGATACAGCCAACTTAAAACAAGACGAAGCAGGTTGGAATAATCTTGTTCATACGCCGATACTCCAACTGGCTCTTCACGGGCATCAGGAATGGGGTCAAGAGCTGGTTGGGTTCTGCCCTTGGTTTGTTAATTCAATCCTATTTATCCTTGTATCCTTGGCTAATAACCCGGTTTTGCTAGCATGTCGGCTGGAATCCTTCCACAATATCGCATCCAAAACCTACCAGGGAAAAAGGTTGATTATACGTTGGTCATCGACCCCAAACTCGATCCAGAGTCCGAAGCAGCTATTGATGCGCTATGGACGGTTAGGAAAACTGTCAACCACACGGATTTCACGCCACTACAAAAACTCCCCGTTGCTGTTAGTATTGAAACAAAACGCACCAACCAGAATTTGGACAAGGCAAACCTGCAAATGAACGTCTGGCAGGCGGCACAATGGAGGTTGTTGGAGGAGCTAGCTGGGGCAACCGCCTTGGAAGAACTCGAATTCCTGCCTGGTATTCTTGTACAGGGCCATAAGTGGGAGTTTGTGGCCTCGAGCTATCAGGATGGTAGAACGGTATGTCTTTGGCCCGTCACTTATCTGTGGTGTAACTGACCCTGACCCTACTAGATTCTTTGGACAGAGCGAACATTAGGCTCAACGCAGTCAGAAATGGGCGTCTTTCAGATCCTGGCGGGTATATCAAGGTTGAGGAAATGGTCACTCGAGATCTTTTGGCCATGGTATAAAGCACACGTGTTGAAACTTGGTGGTGGAGATGAACGAAATGCCGTTAGTCCGGAGGCCTAGGTAGTAATAGGCGACTAAGCATTGACATAATGAGGAACGATCATGACAGGATTGGCAAGGATGATTAATGCTTAGTTTCATTCGGAGAATTACGACACGGCTGCAACTAATGCCAACCTCGAGGAGCTTGGGCTGCAGCAACAGTGTCAACATACATGACTGCATTGAGAACCCCAGACTGCGCCAAAGGTTACTCGATTAGGTAGTTGCGCTCGACAACTTCTTCCTCTCACCCCCTTCAGTAATAGTCCCGCGGCCAACCCAGACGATATCGATAATACTCTGACCATCGATAGCATTACAAAATTGTCGAAGCCGGCCAGGATTCATAAGGTTTAAGAGTAGATACTTTCATCTTGTAACTGGGGTAATCCTCGACCGCGTTATAGTCTCAGGAGTTTCCAAAAGGACCAACAAGACAAACACCAAAATATGCGAGGCATTCTCCTTTATACTTGTAGATAGTTACCACTCCACTGCTTCGCCACATATGCATTGTCGAGATTGCGCTCCCTTCCGGCTCGTACCTTGTATTCCGACTCCTGAGCCGAGCTTGTTATGGTTAGTAGATCTATAGTGAGTCTAGTTACTCGTAAGTACGCTATTACATGCTGTGAAGTATGTTGGTTTATCTCGCCGTGAGGAAAGGTATTAGCTATAATGCCTCTAAATATCTTATTATATTAGCTTTTACTATACTACTTTAATTTATCTTTTAGTATTAAAATAGGGCAAAAAAGACTTAATATATATATTATTAAATATTTTAATAAATAATCTAGGCGCTATTTAATAATAACTAGCTTAAATAAAATATAAGCTAATAAGGTATTAAATCTAGTTATATATTATTTTTATCTTATACTCTTAGATATAT
>NIZV01000277.1:0-57767 GCA_003947045.1 Fusarium ambrosium
CTTCCTCCGCCTCCCCTCCCCTCCTCTTTCCCCGTCATCAGTGCATCCCGTGACCCTCCCTCTATCGATAAGAGCTGGGCCCTGAATCCAGGGTTCCCCCTGTTATCCGTGCGCTGGGGGGGTCCAATCCTCCGCGATGATCGTCACTCAAAGAAACCCTCCTCTATCAATCTCCAACTCGCAATTGGATGCTTCAACACCATGTTGCATGTACCCTGAATTCTTTGCTTCCATCCTTTGATCCCAGCAGCGGGTATCAAGAGTCGTTCCCGGACGAATCGACACCTACAGTTTGAAGATGGCGCTAAGCACGTTAACCCGCCAAGTCGATCGGAATCCCTTCCAAAAGCAATCGGTAATGTTTGCTCTTGCAGACGACAGGCTGGTTCTATTTTGCCATTGGCGCTTGGATCTTTGTGGCAATCCAGTCGATTTGTCTTATCGATTAGACTTCCAGCCTCAATCTCCTCATTTTCCACATTGAGCCGTGGATCATGGATATTCGAGATTAATGGCCCGGCAGTCTACTACGTACAAACAGGCTCACCGCACCCTCCTTCTACGTACGACAGTAGTGGCATTTCCCATCCGTCTCTCCATGAACCTCCGCCTCCCTGCATCCTAACCGCCTGCCGCCGTTTTCTCGCAGACGCGCCGAGGGTCACGATGGGGTCCCATGGATGGGCGATTTAACCTGCGTACACTAAAGGCACGCAACCAGCCGCCTCTAGGGCTGCCGCCGTTTGCGCCTCCTCACCATGACAGCTCCACTTGGTGTTGGCGATCAACATTGAGGGTCCTGCCTCTCCCTCAACTGTCACGGCTGGCTGGTTGACCGTGCTACCGTCGTGGTAGGTTTGCTGGCGTGGCTCGCGCCGAGTCTCTGGGTTGATGGATTGACATTTCCTGTTTGGGGATCAGTCAAGAAGTCGAACCCAAGATTGGGTTATGAAGCGTCAAGACAAGCTCTTCTCGATGGTCATGGAAGGGAGCTAGTACCACACTCAATTCAAGTTCTAGCGAGGCGCACAAGTTGCCAAGCGGCTCAGCCTGGAGCTATACAGAGTTTTGCGAAGGCAGGACAGGGCAGGGCGCAACTACACCTACCTCTCAGCATCAAACAACAAAACAGTCCCAACGGATGGATCTATGCAGGATCCCCTCGCATCGCTGTCTATGAAACATCCATCTCGCTCCCAGTCCCCTGATCGTTCCTGGGCTACTGCCCGAGCTCTCAATCTAGCCTTTGGCCCGCTCTCCAATCATGCCACCAAATGCAAGGCACGGCGCAGGTTGACGACAGAGATACCCACCATCAGAACTTGGCCCCCAAAAGGGCTGCACGCCCTTGGCCCAAATCGTCCGCAGAGGTTGCTCGACTGGCACACCAAGTAAAAGTTGACGACACCGACTCCATCCAGACACGCACTTGAGCCCCCGCGCCCGCCCATTCCGACACCCCATGTGACAACTCGATAGGCGGGGGGACACCACTCATCCATCATAGGCGGCCGGTGAAGCAAGGGACTCTGATGCGGCCAACACCAGGCCGGCGCCCGTTATCCCATCGCATCTTTGAGAGGGGAGGGTGCTGTTCTGTTCTGTTCTGTGCTTGTGCTGCCAGCCGAGTTGCTAGGTGGACTCCATCCTCAGTGGCTATCAGTGTCCCCAGCCTCGCGACTCAGTCATGAGTCGCCCTGAAGCGCTGGGCATGTTTCTTGAAGTCTCAGGCTCAGGCACTGGCTGACTATCGACTAACGTTAGTGTGCCTAGGAAGTGTGCCTAGCAACACAACGCACCTCACAAGAGAGCCGCCAGCTTCGCCCTGTCTTGTCCTGTCCTGTCTTTGTCTCCAAGCCACAGCCAGTAGCCCAGCGGACGGACCACTCTAGCTGGCGGTCCACAGCAGTTGCTTGTCTCGTCTTGTCCCGTCCAGTCTTGTCTCGTCTCGTCTTTGACCTCTCTTGTTCGGGTCTTGCTTCCTACACCGCTCTTTTATACTCAAACCCAAAATTCCATAGCCCTTGCTTGTTCTGGTGGATCTTCCAAACATGTGTCTCTGGCTCACCTTGTTTAGATTCGACTGCCACGAGATGCGCAGCCTGTCTCTCTCTTTCCGCCCAGAGAGTCCTTCCGAATGCAGCCAAGGGCAGAGTCCTCCTATCCGCTCTTCGGGATCGGGGCAGGTCAAGGGGCGGACCTGTGGTCGACACATTGCCCTGCGCTGCGCTGCGTTGTTACGTATCATGGCTGCATGCATGGATCTTTCATGCAAGTATCCTCATTCGCGTGCGTGAGAGGCATGGGTTGGCATGTACATGGAAGCCCGTCATTCGCGATCTTCTTGTGCGACCTGGAAGCATATCGGGGTATCCTTGACCATGGACCTTGAGGCAATGCGGAGATTCAGCCGGGTCTGACGGGCCTCCATTCCTCCAGAAGTGCCCTACATCCCATCCTTCTCCTTCGTTTGGGATTCCTCGGCGGCTGCCATTTCAATCACCATGTCCACGTCGGCACGCCCGGACTGCCCCTCTTAATGGCGTCCACTCGGGGATTTGCTTACGCTGTTGTCTGGTGTGACGCCCACCGATGCCGCCTCTCTGGGGAGCTTTTTTTTTTCGAAGACAAAGGCTCCATGATATCGGGATGATTCTCGTCACAGACCACCACCACACTGTTTGTCCTAGCGGGCAAAAGTTGCCTTGTTTGAGGGGTGGTTGAGTGTAGATGGTGGCGAGGCTCAGCGTCGATCCAACATCTATCCTCAGTTTAGATAGGTCAGCACACACATGTGATGCTACTGCACATCAGGCTTCTAGAAGAGGTAAGAGTTGACGTGATGATGGTCTTAGTGTCGATCTTTTGAATCGTTCTCTTCAAGTTGTCGATCACCTCTGATCCCCTGTTGTGCCGTGTGGCGGTATAGGGTAGTCGAGATAGGTTCAAGATATCGCCTTGGGCTGACCAGAAACACTACCTGAAAGACATGAGTCTAGTTGATTGCCTGATGTAATCAGGTACTGAGAATGTGGCACAACGAATATGCACATAATAGCCTATGATACCCAGGGAAGCGAATTCCGGTCTTCGGGCAAGTATAGCATGTCGTGTCTCTGACTAATGTCGACAATAGATGGCCTCACGTTCAACGTTGCACACGAGCTCAGTAAGATGGGCATAGATTCGGAGAAGTAGTCATTGACAATTAAAATGATATGAATCATAAAACATATCGTCTTCATATACAGATCGTATCTAGCTATATAACTATTTAATGTAATGCCAGTGTAGTTCAGGATACATGCCATCATCTAACACCGCATTGAAGTCAACCCAGTCATGCAAATACAGACGCCTATCTCGTTATGATATACCCAGCATAAGAACAACATGCAGTACTAATCATGAATCCGAAACTCTGCCACAGGACCTGTTCCGCAGGCCCCGTGGCTTCTACAACAGGACGCACCCGGAACCTAGACGTCCAGCATGCTCCTAATCTGTTGGGGCGGAGCAGTGATCGAGTTGGTCGTCTCGGTGCTGTTGCTCCGGCCATTTGTTCCGGGTCGTCCCGAAGAGGTCGTTCGGGGGCGACCTCGGGGTTCGGTGTCGCTGTAAGGAGGAGGTCCGTCGAGAGCCAGGTCGGCCTCACGACGGGCTCGCTCCTCGGCGAGGTTGTTGGGGAAGAGGATGCCCGCAACAGCCTCCACGGTGCGCTCATGTCGACGACGGTCGTTCTTACCGCTGTAGGGCGCGACAAAGGTCTGTGAAGCCTGAGGGCGAAGGGTGCTGACGCCTGCGCGGTCGATGCGCGGGTTATTGGTAGCGTCGAGGGGTCGATGCATGTGATTCATCTCAATATCCTCCTCTTCTCTGGCGTTGGCCCACGCCTCCTCTCGAGCGTGTCGCTCAGCAGCTTCCTCAACACGTCGGCCGGTGGCTCTACCGCCGCCAATCTCGTGGACATTGCGAGCGAGCTTGTCCTTGAAGCTGAGGAGATGGTCACCCCTGACGCGGCTCCACCAGGCAGGCTTGTTGACGATGCCGAGCTCACGGTTGATGGTCTCACCGCGCTCACGCCTCTGACGAATGAGTTCCTTATCCTCATTAGGACTGGCAAAGCCGTAGAAGAACTGGATGTAGAGGATGAGGAGGGCAGGGAGGTAGCCCCAGCAGAAGATGACTGGGACGTTTCCGTCGAACTTGACGAGGGAAAACTCGAACTCCCAGGCGATGAAGGCTTGATAGGCAATAGTAGCCAGAGAGAGAGGAATGATGAGCCAGAAGCGCAGGGGCACAGAGCGAGTGAACCCAATAGCACGGTTGAAGATGCCGCGGTTACGGGGCTTGTAGTGCTTGATCGAGTGGCGCAGCGAGAAGACGATGGTGAGCCACGAGACGAACAGGAAGAAGGCAGCGATCTTAAAGCGCACGTTGGTAGCGCCTGGAATGGCCTTTTCTTGGGTCTGTTCGGGGGAGCGCTGAAGTTGAGTGAACTTCCAGCTTCGAGGGACAACCATGAAGAAGTTCTGGCGACCCAGTTAGTCTCATATTCCATTTGTTTGGGGGTTTCATTGAACACTTACCAACCAGAGCCAGAGGTAGAACCACAGGGGCAGCCAGAACTCGGTCTTGGCACGACGATCATCCGTTTGCAACTCGAAGGGATTGGGATCGATGTACTGGCGCTCCTGCCATGAACCCCAATGACGAACAGCTTCCCAAGTCAAGGCTACAGTTCCCATACACAAGAGATACCAGAAGAAGACGCTGACGGTGATGGGCAGTTCCTGAAGATAATACCGGTCGACATCCACACCGACGAACAAGCTAATGAGGGCAGCAGCGGAGATGAACAAGGCCCAGTACCATTGCCAGCGACGACCGATAGGATAGAAGCGGCTCTCGCGCGGGAGATATGTCTTTCCATGCTTAGCCAGAACAGTGAGGTTGAGGACGAGAGCGAGTCCGAAGGCGACGGCAAAGCCAATGCCGACGTGACCGCGGGTACCGATAGGGAGGATAGCCGAGTAGCACTTGGTCGAGTTGACAAAGGTGCCGTTCTCCAAGAGGTCGACGAACAGGTACGGGGCCTTTGTCATGTAGCATCTGGAGCCATTGGAGACGGTCTCGTTGCTGTACCAGGTGTAGTTCCAGTGCTTGAGGGTGGTGAGGTTGAAGTGAAGGCCCTGGATGACGGTGTCGTTCTCGTCGTCGCCTTTGGGCCATGGCCAGAGGTCACGCGCCTGGATAGAGGCGGCATTGTCGTAGATGCCGCTCATGATGGGCAACTTGAAGGCTCTTGTCTGTTCGTCTCGCGTCTCGATCGATTGAGTATGTAGTTATCACCGCGGCCGATTTTGTCTCGATGCGCTGCAAGTGTCGTGATGCAGGATACGGGTACGGGTACGGGGCGGCGAATTCGCCCTTTGCAAGGGGACGGGGGTCTGGAGGGAATTGTCAAGCAACGAGGCAATTCAGCACCGTCGGGACATGGCTCAATTCGACGAGGATCTCAACGGAGAGGAAACGTTGAAGATGTCGAGATGAAGAAGAGAGGGAAAAGAGATGAAAAAAAACTTGGCGGTTGGAGGGAATAAAAAAAAAACAAAAGAGGCGCCCGTTGCCCGTCGAGTTGAGTGGTTGGATCGCCCGCGAATGCCGGACGTGCCGTTGCGACCGGGAAAAGCCTCGCGGCTGAGACGACGGGATTGGCCCATTTTCTGTCGGAGGTTGCGGAGGTGGGGATGCCGAGCGGTCCGTTGGGAGGATCGAAATTCTCTCATACAAGTATACGCGGAATTGGGAGATGAGATGACGCAGAAACGAGGGGCGAATAAGATGTAATGAATCAAGCGACATGATATGAATGTACAGTACAGTAACCGAGGTAATGGTTATTGATTCATTCCTCACATCTTTGATGCCGATTGCGCATATCTTCAATAACTTCTTCATCTTCAACTCCATGGGCTCATCTTTAATCCACCCTTGCCCCCGATGACCTCACTGCAGCTACTGCAGGCCATCCGCTGTGGCCACTGGACCAGACCCGTAGCCAAGCACTCCATTGATCCACTGATTGGTTGCTGTGCCAAGGGACTTCTATCGCCCGCTAATTAATCCCCAGACTCTTGGTGCTGTGCTGTAGAGCCTCCGCCGGCTGTAATGCAAGTCAGGTGAAAAAAGGTACGTACCTCCGAAGATGAAGCGATGCCCGAAAAGGCCAGCAAGCTTCCAGAACATCCACCAACCTTAAGCTCAGGTTTCATTGTGTGTGCTACAACACCAAAATTAACATCACCAACTTTAACGGTCGCAGCCACAAATACAACACCCATTGAATCTCTTGGACAGAACCAATCATGGCAGCAGATCCTGCAGCGGACGAGGAGCCCTCGTACATCGACTACGAAACGTTTCTTGACCCTGATTTCTCCCCCGCTTCCTTTGCCAACTCGCTCGTCGTCTCGACCAACAACCCCAACGACACACCCCTCGACCTCTCTACGCCTCTATCCCGCGTTCTGTTCGATGCCCAAGAGATTGACTCTCATATCGACGTCCTGACGACCCGATCAGCTGTGCCGCTGCTCAACTATACCCAGCAACAGACCCAAGCCTCCAAGCATATCGTCGCCGAGTTGGATGGCCAGATCAAGAGCCTCAACGATAGTTACCGCCAGCTCGAGAAGGAGGTTATCGATAAGCATGCCGAGGCTGATGAGGTTCGACTTGTGGCTTTGAGGCTGTGGGAGACTTTGAAGCTCGGTCGATCAGTTGGGCGCTGTCTGCAGCTTGGTCGACAGCTGGAGGTCCAGCACTCGGAGCTTGAAGCACCTGGAAATGGAAATGGATCGTCTGGCAAGGAAGATCATCGAGCTCTCGTACGATGCGCCTACACCATCTTGTCGCTTCGGGAGGTCCTCGACCGCAAGGCCCCAGGAGAAGAGGGGTTCGGGCTGAACCGAGTCGACACGGTCAGGAGCCTGCAGGACACCGTCATCACACCAATCGAGCGGTCAGTTCGTGAGCGTGCGGAGAGAATCATTCGCGAGTTCTCGGTCCAGTCGGTTTCAACCTTTGCTCAGGTTGATGAGACCAAGTCTAGGACAGTGTCTGCTCTGACTACCCTGTATCTCTTGTCGCCAACTCTTGGCTTCAAGCCTGAGAAGTGGACTCCACGACTACTCCTTCAGGCTCTTGAGACATATATCCGTTCGGCGCTACAGGCAAGCATCACGGCTCTGTCTCGATCTCTGGGCCAGCTACCAACCTTGGAAAAGTCTCTGAGCGAAGTCATGGCCAAGTGCCAGAACATTGTCTCTCTTGAGGCTGTACTGGAATCAACAAAACCGCCAAGTCATCCCTTGCTCCCAGCTGCTAACCAGTCGAGCCAAACAAATCTTCTTCAGTTCCTTCTCGCACATCTCGAGACGGGAAGTCTTGCGTCGTTTTTCTGGAGGACAATGGCAAGCAGCCTTGCTACACGTGTCCAGGATATTGTGAACCGAGGAGGTGTGGTGGCTAGGACTCTCCGCACAAACAAGAACACAGTTGGGGATGCAATCCGTCAAGCTGTCGTCAAGGGATCACAACTACACAGTGCCCTCGCTGGGCCCAAGGCAAGGACAAAGGCGGATGCGAATTGGGATCGGGAGGTGGCGGTCATGGTGGGAAGTGTTGTTAACAACTTGGGTCGCTAAAGGGTTGTATCCCATGCAATTGGCAACCCTACACCTTATACTTAATCAACTTGATTCCTCCACGATTCGTCGTGACGCCTCACTCGACTTGAGACAAGGCAAACCGTTATTTCATTTAATGATCGCCGTCACACGCAATATGAGACTGTCATGATACCACCTCTTAATCAGATCTCTGTCAACTAGTCTCAACGCCCATGCAGTCAGCACTCACTAACAGCAACTGGTCCGCAGTGATCAACCGGCCTCATCTGTCAAACTCGATTCTGATTCACCATCAGCGTCTAAACAAGGGATCAGCACTTTAAGCTTACTGTACTGCTCAGTCATCAGCCCTCTTCAAAAGATCCAATCAGGATGCATCCAGTCCCCGCATTCAGCAGTTCCGCATCTTTCCAAGGAACCGGAACCTTGGCTCCTCTAATTGAAACAACCTCGAACGATTACGAAAATACTGCGGCAGAGGCGGATGAGAGATTGCTCTCGCCTCGATAGAAACTCAATTAGCCCCGAATTTTGACTCACGAGACGCAAAAGATGGCGCCCAACCATGGCCTGGTCCATCCAAAAGAGTACGACATCAGAGACAGCAACGTGGAGCTTATCGGGACCGAAATTGACCATCAGGTCAAGTACAACTCTGCCCTCACCGAGCCAGCGTGGAATGACGGCAAAGTCGGCATCGAAGCTGGACTAGTCATCTGGCGGATCGAGCAGTTCGAGGTGGTCCAATGGCCGGAGGAGAATTATGGGCAGTTCTACGACGGGGACAGCTTCATCGTGCTGCACTCTGAAAAGATCAACGGCAAAGACGGCATCGAGAGGCTTGCTCATGACATCTTCTTTTGGCTAGGGAAGCATACATCGCAGGACGAGGCGGGGACGGCGGCGTACAAGACTGCCGAGCTAGATGAGTTCCTCAAGGGGACTGCCACTCAGCACCGAGAGATCCAGGAGGCCCCATCAGATGAGTTCCTCGCTCTATTCCCACGCATGTCCATCCGGGCTGGTGGAACGCGGTCTGGATTCCGGCATGTGGAGGAGGAGGAGCCCGCCCGAGATGTGCCCACCTTGCTGCGCGTCTTCAAGAACCCGGCTGTTGGCGTCAATGTCAATGGGGTCGTGGTGCACCAAGTGGACCCGACGTGGGCGAGCCTGGACGACGCCGACGTCTTTGTCCTGGATACGGATGAGAAGATCTGGGTCTGGCAGGGCAAGGACTGCAGCCCGATGGAAAAGGCAAAGGCCGCCCAGGTTGTCCATGATATGACAATCGCGAAGCACTCCGAGGTTGAGGTTGTTGCTCAGGAGGAATCCCGGTCAAGAAGAGTTGTCGATCTCCTCGGTGGTGACGATGAAACACCACGGGAAGGATTCCGCTGCGCGAGACCATTCTCTTCACGATCCCAGCCACGCGCTGTCGATCAGCCGTCTAACAAGAAGCTGTTTAGACTCAGCGACTCTTCTGGGGAGCTCTCATTCGACCTGGTCAAGGACGCTGAGCGCGTGTCGCGGGATGACCTAGACGACAGCGACATCTTCCTGCTCGATGACGGCGGCAAGGCCATCTGGGTATGGCAGGGAAGTGGATCGAGCGCCACAGAGAAGAGGTGGTGGTTCCAGATCGCGCAGGCGTATGTGCGGTATTTGCAAGCTGGGAACGGCCACGAGGAAGCTTCACTCATACCCGTGGCCAAGGTGACCCAAGGGAACGAGAGTCGGGCGTTCATGAGTGCCCTTGTGGCTTAAGGTGTGCTGTGCGCTGCATGTGAGTCCTCGGACGGTGATGGCCTGCATCCGCTCGGTCTCGGGCTCATTCCCAGGTCAGACCCTGCCTTACCTTGAACCGTATGAGAGCAGAGCTGCGGTGTATAGAGAGAAAGCGTGGGGGAAATGATGCACAGGTACGGAACGGAACGGGGTGAACGGAGGAACAGACAAAGGCTCTGAGACGACGTAGAGGAAGCGAAACGAGGCATCGAGAGGAAAAAAGACCTGACAATGGAACATGTTAGTCATGGGGTGCGAGGAAATCGGATGCTCGGCAAGCAAGATGGGACCACACGAAGCCACAAGCAGGGCCGGGATTTGGACTTGGGCGCAGACTACCGAGCTAGATTACACATACTAGGATAATCTGGATTAAGATCATCCCGACTAGATGTGCCACACGTGGGGTCCTTTTTGATGCTGGTGATTTCCCTGTCAGAAGGCATTGATGCATTTTGTTGTCCTCAGGTAAGGCAGGCAGCTGTCGGGCTTCAACTCCGTTGAACATCTTTGAAGGGGGAGTGTGTCCGTTCATCGGAGCAAAAACATCAAGACATGCACACGATCAGAACGTGGGATGATTGATGGTTGTTGAACTGAGCTATTGATCTAGTGCTTTTTGACAGATGCAATTCGCTACAGAGTTAAAACTATGGTTAAACCATGTCGGGGATAAGACTCGTAGAAAAAAAAAAAAGAAACTAGAAAGTCGCTAGACTTGCCGATCTACCCTTACCATGTGGTGTTGAGGACATCTTATCAATCAAATCAGCGATGTCGCATCTTATCGATCAACATCTTATCGATCAGTGTGCCACACTTTTCCCTCCCTCACTCAAAAAAATACGACATTTGCGCATATTTCACATGTGGTTCCTCGTTTTTTTATCTTATCAATCCAGATTCGGAAACCACGCGAATGCTACCCAAAGGTTCCACGGGTTCTAGACTCTCAAGGCCTGGACCTGGTCAATGAGACGACATTTTTCCCTTCTTGCGGAGCCGTTTCATGAACCTTGTTGAAAGATCGTGGCAGGTACACACACCCCCCTTCTAATTCTCCTCCCCGTTATGGTATAGGTGGGCTGAGAAAGGTCGGATCTGATCACTTTTTTTTTTTGTTCTGTCTTCTACAAGGAGCGGGAGATGGGCCTCAAGGGGCCTAGTAGGTAGACGAATCTCCTATGGAGAAAAGAAAAAAAAAATGGCGGAGGATTGCCGAGGGCAAGAATGTTAAAGCAAAACCAACAAAAGATGGGGGCGTGTATATGACTATCCATCTCCTGGCCTAAGGGAAAGAAGAAGTCAATCTTCAAAAGATACTAACTACCAACTGGCGTCAAAAGTAGTTTCCCAGCTGGCCGGAGTCGGAGAAGTTGTTGGTTGACCCGATTGTGGGTTTCTCTTTGCAAATTGGTTCTTTTTAACTTGGGGGTTCAAGGGGACCTGAGATCGAAGCATTACTTCAAACCACCATCTCAACGAGGTAATGATGAGCAAAATGTCATCTCACCATTTACTCAACAGCAGCCAGCGCCACAGTTCTTCTACGAATACACCGAAATAGGAAAGGCATCTTCTTGGGGGTACAGCCTATGGCATTGAACTTCAAGGGTCTCCATTGTGGCTTGACAGAATGATCCACGACGGTCATCGGGGGTGGAGAAGGACCCGAAGGACCATCGGTTGGCATCCGTCATAGGCTGAAGATGACAAGGCCAGGTAGAGAGAGGCTGTAAGTGCCCAGCTGAGAGAGGTCTGGTCTGGTCGTCCCCGCTGCTACAGTGCCTACCACCAGTGCTACTATTACTACTCTTCCATACTACTACTGCTGCTACTACCATCATCCCACGGGCACGGCCATGGGACAGAGTAAACGCAGTGGGGCCAAGTCGAACGGCGGCGCCGGAGGGTGGTGCGCAAGATCGACGACTCTGTGTCGCGTGTCGTGCGACCTGTTGTCAGTCATTGCAGAGGAACTTTGACTCTATAGCGGCCCTCCCATCCATCGACTCTTCCTGGAACCCTGCTGCGACTACGAGATGTACACTTCGGGAAGAAAGAGAGAGTGCCTGCCGGTGGAGTTTTTGGTTTGACGAGGGTACACTGCCGGGACTGAACCCCTGGTAAAAAGAGACTTTTCATCGGCCGTTGATTTCTCGGCGTTTGCGGGATGCGTTTGAGAATGGAGACACTAATACCAAGTCTCCATCTGATAACCCGTCTTGGCAAAAAGGCAGTAGTAACCTAGACGAGGCTGAAAGAAGGACCCAGTCCTCCGCAGGGACGAAGCCGAGTTGCCGGTCTGTGGCTGATCTTCAAGTAGTTGGAACGATTCGATGATGCTCTTGAGTAAGAGAGACGGAGAGAGACATACACACGCCCCCCGAAAAGAACAGTGTGGAACCCCGCCGGCACCGGGGGGACTCTGTTACTACATGGATCTGGTAATCTAAGGTTAAAGCTGAAAAGAAACTTCCCTTGATACCCTGGGCGAGCAGGGCACTCACTCGTTGTGTGTTGAGGCCACGGCGCGCGGAACTCAAGACGGAACTTGGGAACACGACAGTTGGTGGATCGAGCGTGGGAGAGAACCGTGCAGTGTTCATTCATTCTTTGCATATTGGGTTCAAGTTTTATGGCTCACATGGTAGGGATCCCGCTTGTTTTGAGCAAGCAAGGCCCAAACAAGGCATGTAGTAGTAAGTATGGCATGGCATCTATTACTCGAGCTGGCATTGGAGGAAAACAGGCCAGGGAAAAACTAATCTGATGGACTCATTTACCTCTCAGTGGCGAGGATATCATGCCTAGACGTTTTTACGAATGGAGTCGTTCGTGTCAGCCCTGATGACCGCCCTTCCTGCGGGATGAGGGGGACGACCGACGACCCCCCCATACGCAAACCGTCCCACGCAAGGAAAGATGGGAAGGACCATTAACCTTTGACCCATTATTGATGGTCCCCTTTTGACGATCGGACTAGTCTGTCTGGGCGGCGGGGGGGGGGGGGGGGCAAAGACGGACCATCCCACCCCTCCTCTAAGTAAGTGCGGAAGGGAAAAAGAGGGGAGAGGTGAACTGGACCAAGATGGCTCTTGGGATGGATCGAGGGATGGGTGGATGCTACCTCTTGCTCTTGACTCTCTTCTGACCGCTCAGGATCGAGGCATTTGTCCGCTTCTCTTGGTATAAAGACTAGTCGTCTTCCTCCTGTTGGGATCCCTTCAGGAGACATCGACATCATCAACTTTCTTCTTCTCTTCCTTCTACCTTCTCTTTATCCTTTATATCGCACAGAGAAGCAAACCAACAACCTCTATGGTTTAGAGTTTCTTGCTTCCCCTTGTGTGTCTCCTTCAAAACCCCCCTGATCCCAGTGTCCAACAAGTCTCACATAAGGGAGGACTTGTTCTGAAGCAACACCCAAACCATGTTGCTTTCCAATACACTCGCGGCGGCGGCGCTGCTTCTCCCAGCTGCCGTCTCCGCAACTGAACTCCTCGACGGCTATGGTAGGGAGCAGTACAGTCTCCCCTGCGCCTGGGGATGCCGCTACGCCATGCCTTACAGCCTCGACTGTCCCGAGTACGCGGGCATGACGCCCGAGGAGAAAGCAGAGCAGTATCCTTCTGCTGCTTGCTTCGCCAACGATACTTCTTACCTCACTTCTTTTGCTTTGTGTATTGATACATACTGCCCCAAGACTATCATGAGCTACAAGATTCTCAAGTTCTGGGAGACGGACATGATCTATGGACAAGACGAGCCAGGTGTCGTGCTGCGATATTCGTACGCAGAGGCACTCGCGCTTGTCGACACCAAGAAGCCCCCGAAGCCGCTGAACGCTACGACAGAGACTGTCTTTAACCGCACCATCTCGATCAGCGCTGCGGACTATGAGGCCGAAATGAATGGTGTCAAGGGTTACGAGGCAGTTGGCAAGAACGAATCCACATTCAGGTAAGCTTAACTCCCCACGTCGATGATACTACCGTGATATCTAACTTTGTATCCTTTTCTAGTCTCCTCGTCTTCCTCTCCGGAGTCGTCATGCCCGTCGGCTTCTCTCTCCTCCGGCTACTCCCCTTCCCGGCAAAGTTTCGAAGCCGCTTCTATGCCTACTTCATCGACCCCCCGGCCTGGGGACGCAAACACAGCGTGCCAGTCCTAGGCCTCGGCTTCATCCCTACCCGCGGACAGATGATCTTCATCACCTATCTCATCGGCATCAACCTCGCTGCCGTCTTTGCTGGATACCCTCGCTACTCTCCCAACGGCCTCTTCCCCGACCGTAGATATGAGCTCATGAGACACATGGGTAACCGAGCTGGTGCTGTCGCCTTTGCCAACATCCCCCTTGTTCTCCTGTATGGAGGCCGAAACAGTCTTCTCCTGTGGATGACCAACTGGTCTCACTCAACCTTTCTCCTCCTCCACCGCTGGGTTGCCACCATCTGCACGCTCCAGGTTTGCTTCCACTCGCTCATGTGGCTGCGTATCATGGTCGAGGCCCACAGCCACGCCCAGGCGGCCAAGCAGCCGTACTGGTACTGGGGCATCATCGGCACCCTGTCCTTCAGTCTGCTCATCCCCCTGTCCGTCTACTACTTCCGGAAGATCGCATATGAGGTGTTCCTGATTGGGCACATCGCCCTCGCCATCATGGCCATTGTTGGTTCGTGGTACCACATCTGGAAGCTGTACGAGGGATCCGGTGGCTTCGACATCTGGCTGTACATTGCCATCTCAATCTGGAGTTTTGATCGCTTCCTCCGCATCGTCCGTGTTAGCAAGCACGGAATCAAGAGGGCCTATGTCACCCGCATTGACGATGAGTACATCCGTGTCGACGTCCCTGGCGTTGACTGCCACGGTTACTGCTACGCCTACTTCCCTACCGTCTCCTGGCGCATGTGGGAGAACCATCCCTTCTCCGTCGTCGGCTGCAACCCTGGCCATCCTCGGAACGACCCGCACTCCACCTCCCACTCTGATAGCGAGGGTCCCTCCCTGTCGTCTCCCACGTCCGTCACTGACGCTGCTGCCAAGGAGGCTGGTATTGTTCACAGGACCCGTACCGTTGCCGCCCGCAACGGTCAGCATGGCATCACCTTCTTTGTGCGACCTCATTCTGGCCTCACCAAGCTGCTGGCAAAGAAGTGCGGTGTCGAGGCTGGCATCCCTGTTCTCATCGAAGGCACCTACGGCCACGAGGGCAAGACATACCTCCAGGGCAACGACGGTCACTTTGCTCCCACACCCGAGTACCCCAACGTTCTCTGCATCGCTGGTGGTGTCGGTGTCACAGCCGTTCTCCCGGCCCTCAACAGCTCCCTCTCCCTGTACGCTCCCATGGGCACGACTAAGCTGTACTGGGGTATCCGGAACCGCGGACTTGTGGATGCTGTCCAAGGCATGATGATGGGACTGGGCGAAGTGACGGACACGAAATGGGGCCACATCGAGCCTCACATCACTGTTGGTTCGCGCATGAATGTGAGACAGATCCTCGAGGAGGAGCTCGAGCATGCTGTCGGCGGAACCACTGTCGTGGCCTGCGGGCCGTTGGCTATGGTCGACGATGTCCGATATACCTGCGCCGCTCTGGCTCGTCATGGAACCGTGGTCCGATATATTGAGGAGGCTTGCACTTGGTAGTCCTTCCAAGGTTCACCTATACTCAAAAACATAACAATCCCCAAAGAAGCCATACACATCACACACCTCCTTACCTTACACGCACACCTCAACTTCATACCCCGAATCATCTGGTTCCTAACCTTACCTTACTCTATCTACTTGGACACATAGTTTGTTAATGCTTTAACGGCCGTTGACCTTTTTCACACTTGTTTCTGTGATTATCCTGTATATACACTCTACTCTAGATTCTGCCCCAGAAACTAGTTTGGCAAATATGGCCAAGAACTCACAAATATCATCACAAAATTAACCGTATTAAATCGTACGTGTCTCTCCACACAGACAAGGTCCTTCCACCGCTTGAATGACATGAACCTTGAGGCCGGCACCTACAACATCTGATGCATCCCATCCGCGGTCAAGTCCCACATGCAACCATGTGAATCCCACATTCCCGGACCGCCCCCCGAAGATCCTTCCCGGGCGGGACCACCCCTGGCTCGTGGGGTCTAGAGCTGGCGAGATCGACGTCTCTCGCACGACTTGGCTTTGGGGGTCACCCTTTTGCCCTGCAGGGCTGTCGCCGAGGGAGAGTTTGACTGCAGCGTAACGTGGTACTTGCAGAAGGGCCTGTCCTCGTTACGGAAGGAGGTGTTCATGCGTCGGTGTTGGAATGAACCCGTGGACGTTGGTCTGGCTCATGGTCTGAGGTCTGAAGTTGATGCTTGGGGGCCGGATCTGCGGAGGATTCGCCGTTGAGGCTGAACTCGAGGCGGGTGTAAGCCCTAATCTGAGCCGAATCTGGTGTCCCGTAAACTTGGCATTTTTGTGAGATCGATGCCAAGACGTTAGTATTCGCAGCCACCTCCGAACGGGCGTTGTCGAAAAGGTAGCAGAACTCCGACTGGACGCCTCAATTTGGGAAATGCCGAAGACGATACTCACACAAACACCAAACCTACCTCGTGAACAATCCTGTTTCTGGTATAGTAAATAACAAAGACGGTTACTTCACCTGAATTGCCAAGTAGAAGAGTAGCGCTCAATCTCGGCGGCCACGGCACTTATCAAGTTTTCGAAGCGCGGAGACGTAGCTTCCGTAGACGGAACTGGAGGAACTGGATCAGATGGGCTTTGATGAGGGGGGCTTAAGGTTGGTTTTATGTCCCAGCGGTGTTACCATATGGATGCGTTGCGAGGTGGGAGTGGCGGCGACGCGGGCCGTCGTGACGATGTTGTATTCTTGGCGTGGTGTTGCTGTGATATCGTGGGGAGTGATATAGCCTCTTGAACAGTCTACATTGGGAATTGTATGATAAGCATTTTGGGTATGTCGTGCACTGCGTGAAGACGAGGTCATGTGTTCATTCATTTAAGTTTATGCCTCGAAGTTGACGTGGTCTTGGCCTTGACCATGGTGTAAGTCAAGGTGGACTCGTCGCTGGAGATACGAGTATCTCCCGAGGGCGTTGATCGATCTTGTACATTAAATGAGCCAGTTTCTGGGATATATATGTACTCTCCTTCTGAGGAGCGTAGTCCCTGCCGAGCTCCGGTTGTACCTAGACGTCCGTTGCCAGGCAAGGCGGGTAACTGCATTGAGTTTGTGTAAATAGAGTTTGAGAGTTTTCTTGTGCATATGTGTGATGTTGTCATTGTCGAATTTACTGTTTGCATGCGGATGATTGGTTTTTCGCATATTTTCATCGTGGTTGTCGCCATGACTGTTTATTTTCGTACACCTCATTTGAAGCTATTTGCTTGGACTGAATGTAGACTCCGTCCTGGGAGTTTATCTTATATAATTCTTTTACATGAGGCATAGAATTTCCCTTCATTCTGAGTCCCTTTCGAAGCGTATGCTTCTTGGGTCACGGGATGAGCGATTTGTTGTGAGCGACGACCCGGCAGTTAGTGTTTCTGTGCCTCATAGTCTGTACTAGTTGAGAGGAAGATGCCTGTGCCGTGATTCCTTGGCGGTTTCAACTCGAGGATGGACCAATCAACTCGATTTAATCTATGTGCATAATCTTGGCGTTGGTTGTTGAATTGCGAGTGAGCTCGTATTGTCGCTGCTTCGAGAAGAGTTGTTGCCATAGATGGGGCCTGTATATAAAGTATATGCACGTCAGCACGGAACATCGCGAGAACTGTAATGAATGCATCAAGGCTTCATCTGGTGGACTCGTGTACATTACGTAGGCGCCGTCAAGCCTCACACGTGTCTGGCGACGCACACCCGAAAACTCACCCAATAGTCTGGTCTCTAAGCAGCCATCTAGACCCGAATAGGGCAGCCATTGCAGCAGCATTTGACCCAGACCATGTTTCGTTAGCATATGCCGAGGACCAGGTCAAGCAGAGAAAAGAAGCTCAAGGCTTCAGTTTATGGACGCCGTGTAATTGGCCGGAACCTTGTGTTGGAGGGGGCGATTCCTTTCGTCCCACCATCTGATCTGACAACCTAACTTGGAGCCAACAGAGGGATGCAGGCGTAACGTTAGTTACTTAATAAATGTAGACGCGATCCCGTCGCAAAATAATAACCTTTCTCTGTGCAGCATCATTCAAAACAGAGATCATGACTGTCATCGCGACTGTGTCTATATAACGCTACTTGCGCCAACACACAGAGGCACATCAACTCTATCGCTCACACTACACGATAATTCTCAACATGAAGCTCATCTGGCTCCTCGTCGGCGCTGCTGCCAGCGTCGTCGCCGTTCCATATCAGCGCACCACCAATCTGCGCCTAATGACCTACAACATCCGATACAACGTCGATCCCAGCAAAGCCGAAGATGGAGAGGAGCTGTGGCCCATTCGCCGACCGCTTATGTCGGCTCAGCTCAACTATGAACTCGCCGGACGACCAGATTCTCTGGTTTGCATGCAGAGGTGACATACCCTCAGGCGATGGACCTGCAGGACGACTTTGGCGATGACTGGGCCTTGATCGGCGGCGGTCGCAGAGATGGCGCGAAAAAGGGCGAGCTGTCGCCCATCTTTTATCGTCGCTCTATTTGGAATCTGGAGCAGACAAAGACATATTGGCTCAGCAAGACACCCGACAAAGTCGGCTCAATAGGATGGGATGCTGAGCTTCCCCGCGTCGTTACCGTCGGCCGCTTCCGTCACATTCACACGGGCGCGCGTGTCGTTTACATGTGCACTCATTTCGACTGGGAGGGTAAAAAGTCCCAAGAGCACTCAGCAGCAATGATCGTCAACTTGGCCGACCGCTGGTCCTCACATAAACGCGAGAGTCTTCCCGTCTTCGTCGCCGGCGATCTCAACGCCACACCCGAGAACCCGGCATACCAACTCTTGGCCAGTCAGTTGTACGACCTCAAGTACGAGGTGCCGTCCAACAAGCGCTTTGGCCATCAAACAACGTACACGGGATTTACACTTGATGAGTCGGATGATATGGCGCTCGACCACATGTTTGTGAGGGATCCAATGGACATCACCTTCAAATCGTTTGCTGTCCTCAACACGAGATATGATGATGGAATCTTCATCTCGGATCATCGTCCGGTAGTGGTGGATATGGAAATTACACAGATTGCGCGAAAGGAGTAAGCAAACCATGAGTTTGGATGGCCCGGCGTTGGGAATTAGATTATGATACCTTAATGATACCCGGATGAGATTCGCTACAATTCAACAAACAAAACCAATTACGACCTGAAACCTCGAGTCTCCTTCTCGCACCACTCCACGAACATCTCAGAAGTGCCCGTTCCTGCCTGCTCCTTGCTCTTGACTGCCTGCTTGATATCCTCGGGGAGACATCCGAATCGTCCCCAGGGCACGATGAAGGACCCGTTCCTGTCGCTGGTGACGTCAGGCGATAGAAGTCCAAACAATTCGCTGTACGCCCCGAACTTGGCGCCCTTGAAGACGAGGCCCTGATACCTGTTAGTATATCTGCGTGTAAATGGGAAGAAATACTTACCATCATGAAAGAGACTGGTCCTGGCATGTGGCGCTGTAGCTCCGTCTTCATGAATCCTGGGTTGACCGACTGGTCACTCGTCAGCTGCTATCTCCGTTGTCCCATCGAGATTAAAAACTTACCACAGATACAACTCCCTCTCTTCCAAGCCGCTTGGCCGTCTCATGAGCAAGAAACACATTGCCGACCTTGCTCATCATGTAGTTCTCCATCTGGTTGCTGACGACTTTAGGCGCCGTCATGGTCTCGTCCCAGATGATGCCACCCTTAGGTGTACCAATCTGGAGCGTGCTAGCAAGCCAAACGACTCTAACTGTTCCTTTCTGTGCAATCTTGGCCGTGCTCACTAGCATGTTCTCGAGCGATCGCATCAGAAGATAGCCGCCTAGGCAGTTGGTTCCCATCTGTAGTTCGTGTCCGTTCTGCGTCTTGCTACCATCGGGAGGTGTCATGACACCGGCATTGAGAACCAAGCCATCAAGTCTAGACTCTTTGCTCAGAAACTCTGATGCCGCGGCAGCGATGGTCCTGAGGTCGGATAGGTCGACGGATAGAGACTCCAGGCGACCTGTCGAGTCGGGGAACTCTGATTGGATGGATTGGATAGCTGATGCGATTCTGGAAGAAGTTCGTGCAGCGATGTAGACAGTCGCGGAGCTCGAGTAGAGAATCTTGGCCAACTCAAGGCCCACACCTGATGTCGCGCCTGTGACGATGTAGACCCTGGAGGAGAGCGATGGGAGTGAGGTCTCGGTAAAGGTGGGAGAAGGGGGAAACATTTGCGATCGGACAGACATGTTGGCGATTGGATGTGTTGAAAATTGGTGAGTTGTTTGGTTAAATGATGATAGAGGAGTTGGTTGGATCAAATGTTGTTGAAGTGGTTGATCAATGTGATTGAGTGATGTAGAAGCTGATTGCTGGTTGTGAGGTTCTGGTTCAATCGAGGAGTCTGTAAACTCCTTATATATCGATCTCGAGATCGACATGAGGCTGAGCATTTAATGAAGGCATTCTAATCATCCTACCTAACAATAGCAAAACCTGAGGGCATCGTCACCCCGGCTGTGGGCCCGGAGCGGCGATGCTGGATTTCGGTCGGAAATGGCCCCACGGGATCGGGTTTATGGCGTTGTCATAGCTCCGACAGGCGCCGCAAACCCGATGGCTCCACCACGGGCCGTCAGCAAGGGTCTTCTTTGCAGATTCGCATATCTTATCTTGGGAGATCATTAATGACAGATAGATCTTGATTTAATCTTGACGAGAGTTCGGTTCAAATATCATATCAACTTTGTCTTCATTGTCACGCTCACTCAACTCCACTAACACCTCAGCCAACTCAACCAACACGCTGCCAGACAAGAAACACAACCCCAACCAACACCTAATCCTTCTTCATACCGGGGTGAGTCGAAGGAGATCCAGGATCGCTTCCCTCAGGAAAAGGAACTCGAGCAGTCCGAGTAAAAATATGTTTCGGTGCATCCCACTTCAACCCCTCCACCAACCCGCCCTTGATACTCAACGTAGGCTTGGGGTTTCCATCAGGCAAGATGCTGCGATGGATAATTCTCACGCCGCACGTCTTGCAAAAGTAACACTCGAGCGTGTTGCCCGAATCGGTGGGCCGTGTCCAGAGCCCGAGCCGGGACCGGACCTCGTCGGGGAGCGGCCACATGCCGTCGGCGGGGAAGATGGCTGACGTGCCAAAGGCTGAGGCAGACTGCTTCTGACATTCGAGGCAGTGACAGCAGTAGACGTCGATGGGCTCGGGGCGCGAAGCCTTCATCTGGATGGCGCCGCACTGACAAGAGACATTCATGGTGTACTGGATAAGTTAGTATTCGAGCTAAGGTCTCTTGGCGGCGATATCCTTACTTTAGTTGATGCTGACTCTTAGAGGAACTGGGAGAAACTGATCGAGGTAGCGAGCTTGCAAAATGAGGAGTTGTCCGAGTTGATAAAGGCCAGGGCGATCTGCTGAGCCATTCCGTCACTCTTGACATCCCAAGGGCGTACAACACGTAACCCCGCAGCTACCGGCATCTTCAACCCGGCTGGAACTACAAGAACGAATGAGAATCTTTACACCTGGTTCTATCAACAGCATCCTTGCGAAAGAGCAGCATGACCAGCTTGAGGCTTCACCCTCACTTCGGATTCTCGCCCTCTTCGCGGGTTCCAGTAGACGTTCTGCGACTTCGGAAGCCACCAATCAGAGCCACGCCCGGTTAGCTCAATCGGTAGAGCGTGAGACTCTTAGATTACCGCAAAAGTGGTATTGAGTACGCGATCTCAAGGTTGCGGGTTCGACCCCCGCATCGGGCTTTTCCTATAAATGATTGAGAACATTTGGCTCTTATTTTTTTTATACTTTTCATCGGTTCCAATTGGGTGATTCGTTTCTTTTTGTTTGTTAGCGAGGTCACGAAGTCTGTCAACTTCTTTTTGCTTCTTGCACAACCCAGCCAGACTCTGAAACGCGCAAGAAATTGTGCTGCCACACGTGCCCATCGGATCGGCTGCGCAAATTTTCCGCCCAGTTACGTCATTTATCAACAACAACTGTCAGACTCAAGGCGTCAGTAAGCCCAACTGGTGATGCCTTCATCAGTAGTGTCCTTTTCAGCGTAGCACCCAGGTTAACTCAAAATGCCTCCAAACGGCTCCTCTGAGAGCCTCTACTCGGCTCGGATTGAGGCTCTGTCCCGTCCTGTGCAACGACCTTTGACCTATCTCAGGCGAGCCGGCATTGCCGCGTCTTACCCTCTTCGTGGCATCTGGTTCTTTATGCGCAATCAGGAGTTCTGGCCGCTTCTTGTTGGCAGAATCTTTCCATTGTCGATAATTTCGTTCCTGGTTTACCTTCTTCTCTTCACCTTTACCTTTTTGCCGCAGTACGCTTTCTTGGCCATCTTCCATGGCTGGGGAGCTTGGATCAACGCTGTGGTGCTGGTTCTGGGTGAGGGTTTGATCATCATTCAGGGCCTGTTCGAAGGCTTCTTTGTGGATGAATGCCGAGTTGATGTATTTGATGTAAGTCCGTCCCAATCTCTATTGCTTGTCCCTTCTAACACGCTCCAGGCCACCCTCATCAAGCTGTCGTACAAGGATCTTGTCGCCCCCCAGCGAATCCTCTTCGTGGATGCGCCCACTGCAGTCAGGATGCTCGGAAAGCCGACCAGTCCCGCGATATACACGCCATGGAGCATCATCCAGATCCTCGAGCTCATCGTCTTCCTGCCACTAAACCTGGTCCCCTTCGTCGGCACTCCTGCCTTTATCATCATCACAGGCACGAGACTGGGCAAGCTCGCCCACTACCGCTGGTTCCAGATCAAGGGCTACTCCAAGGTTGATCAGAAGAAGGCGCTGAGGGATCGCGCTTGGGAGTACATCTGGTTCGGCACTGTGGCCATGATTCTCGAGTTGATCCCCATCTTGTCGCTTTTCTTCCTCTTGACGACTACGTCTGGAGCTGCTATGTGGGCTGCACGAATTGAGGATGAGGACAGGAGAGCTGATGGCAATGGCCCCGTGAGGCGTGAGGATACTGATTCATCGGCGCCGCCTCCCTACACGGACGATCTTGTATAATTCGTTGAAGGCAGATAATACAGTGATCAAGATCTTGACACTACTGCAACTCAATCTCACGCGGAGAATCAACAATGACAGACAGACTCTGGCATCACCATCAAGCTATCGCCTCCATCGCCTCTCGCCTCTGCCCTCTCTCGCCTCCCTCTCTCGCCGACATCGATCGCCAGCCTGTTCGACCCAGCCCGCTGAGGAGGAGGCACCTTCCTCGGACGGATAATTCGGCAACGGAGCTGAAACCAGCCGTGGTGCGCGTCTGATCTGTTGGGGCGCCAAAGAGGTGCCTCTACATCTATGAAGGAAGGAGCGCGCATTCGTTGGGTGATCTGTGCTGGGCAGCACGCTGCCGGCAGAGCTTCTGCTTGAGGGGAGGGAAGGAGCGAGGTCAAGTGCTTCGGCACGTTCCGAGCGCCCCTGGCCGCACCAGAGCCTCAGTCAACTGCCGGCCGGGGATGTTGGTGGTAGTCGATGAAGCGAGTGTCAAAGGGACACAGTGATTCTAACAAGTAGGAGTAATAATTATTGCAGCAATCAATCAATCACTGCCTAGGTACCCAGTCTTCTGATGCTCTCGTCACCCGTCTGCTCTTGACATTGCGAACTGCCAATTAGGCATGGCTGCCACTTGACTGCCAGTGCGCTGTGCTCCTTCCATTCGTGCCTTCCTCAACTGCGCAGTCGCTCTCGCATCCCACGCTTCGACGCGTCACACTTTCCAGCCGGGTTCGTTGAGAGGGAAGGAGCTCTCCTTCCTCAACTGCGCAGGGCATATAACCTCCTCCTCCCACAACTCGCCCACAAATCTTTTCTTCTCCTCTTCATCCTCTCTTCTCTTCGCCATCTTCCCTCTTCATCCTCGACCATCCTCTCCCCCGAGAAGCACTCAACTTCTCGTCCTCTCGTTCCCTTCATCCTTTTTCGAGGTCATCTCGTCTTCTTTGCCGCACTTCTTCACTCACCACTCGCCACTTGGCTGCTCTTCGTTGCCCACCACCGATCTTCATCCACACCCTTCATCTCTCTGAGAACTCGCGCCTCGCTGAAGCACCTCGCCCACGATGCGCATCTCCGCATCTCTCGGGCTCATCTTGGCCTCTGGCCTTCTGGGTCATTCCGGCGCTCAGACGGTCGACTACACGTAAGTCAAACACCTTCCCTCTCCATCAACCACCACTGACCTCAGACAGAACTGGTCCCAACGGCAGTCCTGGTGGCAGCCCCGGAGACGGATCTGATGGCATTCCTCCTGGCAATCCCAACGGAGCACCAGGCAACGCACCCTTTCCCGGCAACGCCCCAGGCTCTCCTGGCTCCTTCCCGGGCGGACATGATCCAAACTTCCCTCCCACTGCTCCCGGAGGTCTTCCTCCCAACATCCCAGGTGGTGCTCCTGGTACCTTTCCTGGCTCCGGACCTGGCAACGCTCCTGGCAGCTTTCCTGGTGGTTCTCCCGCAAATGTCCCCGGCAGTGTCCCTGGCGGCGTCCCTGGCGGTGTCCCTGGTGGTGTCCCTGGCGGCGTTCCTGGCGGCGTTCCTGGCGCTAGCTCTATTGTCTTCCCCCCCGGATCTCCCAACGGTCTTCCCCATCTTCCCCAGAACGCCCCCAACGCTCCTGGTTCTCATGTCATTGGTGCATCAAGCCTTCCTACTTGCCCCCTGACCACCAAGACTGTTGTTGTCACTGTCCTGCCCACGGGTCCTCATGGCGGATCTGGCTTCCCTGCTCCTGGTCGTTCTGGTCCTCAGCAGACTGCTGTCCCAGCGCCCTTCCCCACAAAGCCTCCTCGATTCTCTGCCTCGGGCATGGGCCCAACTGTCTCCCCTTTCACAACCCTGACCGTTGATCTCTGGGGTCCTGGATCTGGCCCTGGAGCCGGCACCGGTCCCGGATCTGGCAATGACGATGCTCCCGGCTCTGGCGACAGCAATGCTCCCGGCTCCGGCGACAGCAATGCTCCTGGTTCTGGCGACAGCAATCCCGGCTCTGGTGATAGCAATGCTCCTGGAGGCGAATCTGGCAACACCAATCCAGACACTGGTGCTGGTTCAGGTGGCGACGTTGGCTCCGACCATGGCTCTGACTCAGGTCTCGGTGGTTCCGATGATGGTGCCGATTCTGGTGGTCTTGGAAACAGCTCTGACGATGGCTCTGATTCGGGCCTGGGCAACAGCGCCAACGATGGTGTCGACTCTGATGTTGGCAGCAACTCGAACGATGGCACACACTCACCATTCTCTTCCCCTCTCCCCGGCTCCAACCCCGCACCCAAGTACTCCCAGCCTGCCCCTGGTGGTCCTTCTGGAGACTTCCCCAGCTGGCCCGGCTCCAACACACTGGGACCTATACCAACTCCCTTCCAGATACCTGGAACTTCAGGCCCTGGAGGTTTCCCTCCAAGCCAACCCCAAAACCCCCCCCCAAGGCCCTGTTCAAGAAGCAAGCGACAGCCTTCCCGTTACCACCCAAGCCGGCCCACAACTTCCAGGCGGAAGCTCACCATGGCTCACAACCGTTGGTGGCGCCGACAATGCTGGTCAACCCAGCTCGCCTTGGATCACTGTCACAGGGCAAGATGGGCTACCCACCGTTATCATCGTTCCTGGTGCATCCCAACCTTCTACTCCTTGGCTCACCATCACAGGTCAGGACGGACTCCCAACCGTGATCACTGATGGAGATGACACCGTTCCTGGCCAGAGTGAACCTCATGCACCTTGGCTCACCATCACTGGGCAAGACGGACTGCCTACCGTGATCAGTGGCGGACACGGAACCCCTACAGATCAGGCTCGACCATCTACACCTTGGGTTACTATTACTGGTCAGGACGGACTCCCAACTGTGGTCAGCAGCGGAGATGACACTGCTCCCGGCCAAGCTGAACCTCATACACCTTGGCTCACCATCACTGGACAAGATGGACTTCCCACTGTGATCGACTCCCCAGGCCCAAATCAGCCTTCTACCCCCTGGCTGACAATCACCGGCCAGAATGGGCTGCCTACTGTCATCAGTGGTGGTCAAGCTACCGCTCCAGGTCAGCCTCAACCCTCGACACCTTGGCTTACTGTCACCGGACAAGATGGGCGTCCTACTGTTATCAACGCTCCTGCTCCAGCTCAACCTTCCACTCCTTGGCTCACCATCACCGGGCAGGATGGGCTACCCACTGTTGTCAGCGGTGGCGATGGAACAACCCCTGGTCAGGCTCAGCCCCCTTCGTTCACAGGCTTTCCGCAAGGTCAAGGTCTTCCCAGTGGCATCTCTGCCGTCCCACTTCCTCTCCCTTCTGCGCCTGGTATCCCAGGTGGCTCGGGATCTCAGGGTACTGATCAAGACCTCCCCAGCGGTATTCCCTTCCCTGCCCCAGGCTCTCCAGGCTCTCCAGGCTCTCCAGGCTCTCCAGGCTCTCCAGGCTCTTCAGGCTCTCCAGGCGCTCCAGGTGCTCCAGGTGCCTCCCTCCCTGATGATGGATCTGGACAAGGCATCACAACCGTCACTACCTTTACCACTACTGGCGCCAATGGCCTTCCAACCGTCGTCGATTCTACCTGGGTGATTCCTTTCACTGGCCCTGTCGCTGAAGCTTCTTCGCAACTTCCAGTCTCTGGTCTTCCACAAGGATCTCTTTCAGGCATCCCCTTCGATGTTGGCAGCATCCCCACCGGCTCATTCCCTGCCCCTGGATCCCCCCAGGATGGTTCAGACAGTTTGGTTGCAACAACTTGTACAAGTTTCACACTCATCGGCACTGATGGCCTTCCAACTGTGGTACACTCTACTTGGGTTGTTCCCGCCGGCACCCCTGGCTCTGGAGACTCTGCAGGGATCCCTGGTCCGATCTCTACAGGAGCCTCAATCCCTGGTTTCCCAACTGCTGGTCCTGCGAGTATCCCAACCGGTCTTCCCTCTGGCCTTCCCACTGGTCTTCCCACTGCATCTGACTTGAATGGTGCAGCTCCCATCACTACCCACACCAGCTACACAGTCATTGGGTCTGATGGACTCCCGACCGTTGTCGACTCTACCTTCGTCATACCTGGACCTTTGGTCACCGGATCTGCCGTCATCGGCAACCCTGAAGCTCCTTCTGAAGCTTCGGACGCACTTCCAAATGGCATCACTTCTTCTGCCAACGACCAAGCCAGTGGTCTTCCTGGCGTCTCCTCATCTGGATCTGCTGGCTCCGGGGTTGTCACAGGTGGAATCACGACTTGCACCAGTTACACCATGATTGGGCCAGATGGCCTTCCAACCGTAGTCGATTCGACTTGGGTAATTCCCGGGGCCATTGACACGCAACCCGGAGACCCTGCTCTTACCTCAGATGCCTTTTCATCTGGCTTGCCTTCAGGAGTTCCTGGTAACCCCTCTTTCGTCTCCGATGGCTTCCCATCAGGCTTGCCCACAGGTGCTCCCGGCCAGGTCACTGCCTCTCCAGGCCTCCCATCTGGGTCCAACCCCAACGGCCAAACTGGCATCACTACCTGCATCACCTATACTGTCCTGGGAACCGACGGTCTTCCAACCATCATCGACTCGACTCTGGTAATCCCTACCGGAACGGAGCCTACTGGAACCAACGGACTGCCTTCCGTGACTGGTGTTCCCCAGCCTGATTCTTCTGATGACTCTGCTGGAACATTTGCTACGCTCACTACTGCTATCGTCATCGGATCTGATGGAAAGCCCACCTTGACTGTCCAGACAATCATCTTTGGCGATTCATCTGCTCTTGGCGTATCGACCAGTGCCCCGCAGGGAACTATTTCAGGCGTTCCATCACTTCCCCCCTTGGGACCTGTTGTCACTTCTGTCGATATGGGTCCCCTTGTCACTGGCAGCCCCAGTATTGACAGCTATGGCGCTATCATTTCCGATCAGTCCATGTCTGGCCTCGTCGCCGATAGCAGTGCCGATGCTCATGGCGATTCTGTTACTGGCACCGTCACAGGTACGCTCACCTGGACTGTTACGTCCGTTGTCAACCCTCCTGGTGGCCCTGTTCTCTCGGGCGACGGCTCTGATTCTCTGGGTCCTTACAACACGTTGGGCAATCCCACACCCAGCGAGTTTACCCTGTGGCCTCTATCTTCGCTCCCTGTCACTCTGCAGACCAGCACATGGACCAACGTCGTCGTGGAGGAAACTACTTCTTACACCCTCAACTTCCCCCTCACCACACTTGCCACGATCACTGTAGGGAAGAGACATATTCGCCGCCAGGAAGCATCAGTCTGGTCCAACTCAAGCACAGAGGCTTCGTCTGCTTCGACTTCCACTGCAAGCTCCGATGCCAGTTCGACCTCCATCTGTGCGACCGGCTTGAGCATCGGAAACACCACCATTGATGTAAGTTCCATCCTTGTACTTCCTATATGCATCACTGACTCGATTTAGTTCGACAACTCCAAGGCTGGGCCCCTTTTCAATCCTCAAGAACACATCTGGTTCTCCTCGGGCTTCTTGATCGCGCCCCCAACTTCAGAGCAACCCCAACCTTATATTCCTTCCTCTGGCGGCCAGCTCGTGGAGTTTGTTCCACCTGCCCTATCGAATACCACAACCACCGGCTCCGGGGACGTCGCTCAGATCGGCATGGGACCCCATGCTCCTAGCCCTTGTTTCCGATTCGACTTCTTTGGCGCAAGCCTTGGTTGCGACGCTCAAGGCAATGAGAAGTGGTGCGAGTTTGAGATCTCAGCTTACCGTTGGAACGACACTTCCTCCAGTGAAGAGTCCATTGCCTGGTCGGAGATCAAGCAAGTCCCTGCCTGTCCTACCTTCTCTGAGGGCGGCTACCAGCTGACCCGCATTGACCTGGATGGCTACACTGACCTCTCCTCCGTCCTGATTACTCTTCGGGTCTCCCAGGAGCTTCGAGTCTGGTGGGGAGACGACTTCCGCGTTGGGTGGACCGACAACACATGTGACGCGGCCGCTTGCCGCACACATGCGCCCACCTATCTCATGAAGGAAGAGGCTGTCGCTGATGCTGTGCGTCGGGGTGTGTTTCAGTGGTCGCGAACCAACACGTTTGATCGCATCGATGATGCCATTGTCTAGGGGGCTGTGAACTAATGGATGTTCGATTGCGACATGCGGTGTACTGACGGGATATGGCGAGGACCTGTCAGAGAATTTGCTCTGTATCATTGACGCGATTTGACACGAATTTCTTGGAAGGGCGGTGTAATGGTTGACTCTGGGACATGACTTTAATTCGGAGGAAAGTAGATGGATGGAGGAGCATTATGTCGAATATGGCCAAAAGCCCTTGTTTTCCCAGGTAATCATTCATGATAGATTCGTATCTATTCATCTGATCGTTGTCATTTCTTTGCATGATGCGTGTGAGGTTGCCCAACACACTCTTTGCTTCCATGAGGTGGAAATTGTGGTTAAAAAAAAAATGCACCAGAGTAAAATATTAGCGACTTAGGTGAGATACTGAGCCTTTCTTGTTGTTGTGTTAGAATCTCGAAGAGACCTTGAATTGCGTCACCCTTTGTAGCATCACCGAAGCGATTTGTCTGCTGGCCTCGGCCTTGAGTTATTAGCTCACCGCAGCCCTCTTTCGCCCCTTAATGTTCGATTCATTCAGTGGCAGGCCTCTCGTAAAGAGACACATAAAGCTACTTCACATCCCTCAAGAACCGTGTTTGGATAGAGTTGAGATTCAGGACAGCTAGGTCAAAGTCATCTCCAAAAACGGGAGCCCGCCATTCAATTCATACACATGACATACATCTGATCATACATGCCGCCGTAAGTATCCGTACAGAGAAGCAAACACCGACAGGGCCCATCCTAAGATCCTGTACATCAAAGAGAAAAAGACGACATCTTGTTGTCTCGGATTCCCACATGATATCTCGATAACATGATTGGCCATCCAACCCCCAAATCAATTCCATAACTCCTTTGCTTTAGTCACTGCTGTGACTTGTATCTGCACCTGAGCCGTTAGGAACCCGGCTGTTGGCGTACTCGGATTCGTCGTACTCAATGTCATCATCACTGAAATCGCCGTCTCCAGCCTCGTTGGCGCCCATGTCGTCGACTCCATAGTAGCCGTCATCTCTGCGTTCGTTGTTGTCCGTCGATTCACGCATGACAGGCTGAACCAGGGCTCCATCTTGACCCTCGGCGACTTGCTCGACTTGGTTGAAAAAGACATGGTCCTTTCGAAGCCACTTGCCTTGACTGACAAATCCCATTGGGCTGTGGGCAAAGTCTTGGCCTCGTCGGCGGAGTGCGAGCCACTCCTGTAGGAATGTCAGGGGGCTCTGGGCAAGCTTGGTGTCCTCAGTAGTCGGGTCCTTGTTCGCTTGGGCTTCGCCTTGGACTTGGGCTTGGACTCCATCTTGGGCGAGGGTCTCATCGGCCGCACCGTCCACCATCATGTCCAAACCGGGCTCTTCGACTAGACCGGGGCCTTCTTGGATTCCAAGCAATGAGCACATCTGCTCGTATTCTCCCCATTCAAAGTAGAGTCGACCAGAGTACAAGCCAAGTTCAACCTGGAGCCAGGTTGGCGCGTTCCAATCCGAAGGTAGTGGTGGAATGCTGTAATACTTGAGATGGTTGAAATGCAACATCTTTCTGGTGATAGGCGCCGCGTAGATGAGAAGATGTGTCGCAACCTTTACATCGGGGTCTCTCATGAGGGGAATCAGAGCCTCTGCCTCCTCGGGGATAATGACGACAGCGATTTCAGCGGCAGGGCTCCAGAGAACCCAGTTGACGGGACGCTACAAGCTTGGTCAGCAGAATGAAGAGGTGGTTAATTTCGTGCTACTCACTATGAAGTTGTCATTGGAAAGCTCTCCTTGAAGCTTGATGGTTCGGCTGAACTCAACAGTCTCAAGTAGCTTCGACTTGGTGGCCTTGGAGGAAATCTTGAACTTGCGGCCAATACCGGTCCGAGAGAGGGCATGGAAGATATGATTGAAGTAATGCGAGTCAGGAGGAAGTCTTCCAGTTCGAGCAAATGCCTCGAGACTGGCATTGAGGCCGGGAAACGAGTGGGCAGCGTAGTGGTGTGGCTTCTTGACTTGCCTCACTGACTCGACTTCAAAGGCCACCTCTCGTTCCTGCTCGACTTCTTGCAGCGCAGATGCGTGCACAGCCTTTCCTGTGTCCTGGAATGCCTTGCGTCTAGTGGTGAGCTCACTGATGAACTGCTTGAGGGTATCGTTGTTTGAAGTTTGCACTCCGGTGGCACGGTTCTTGAGCTTCGGCTCGTAGAGGTGTTGCAGCGTCTGCTGCTCGTCCTGCTTGATTGCCTGAACGTATGCCTTTCGTTGCGGCTTGTCGGTCAAGAAGTCGGGGTGGTTGATTGCAGCTTGCATTCTGCGGCAGAAGTCCATGCCTTGAGCAAAGTACAAAGGCTGTAACTGCTCAATGTTGTCGCATGTATTATCAAGAAGCCATTGGATGCTGCTAATCATCAGCCAATATTCAAGAGTCTCCTAAATGCAACCTCTTACACGTCAGATGAGTCAATGGGCTCGTGCATCGTCTTCTTCTGCAAGTCTGCGATGCTCTGATGGACTTCGGGGGGAATAAAGAAGCTCACAGACTGTGTGGTTCCAAGTTGACGCAGACGCATTGCAGCTTAAAGTTGTCAGGATACATGTAGTACGCAACCAACAAGACATCATTTCACTCACCTTGGACTGTGTGGTCCTTTGTCTGTCCCAATCGCAGAGTGAGAGCACCACGGGCGAGGGGGGGCAATCTCAAATCGGTTCCTCGGGTGTGGGCCTAGAGACGGTGAGTGAGTATCAACTACAGATGCATTCAAGGGGAGATCAAAATACCTCGTCTAGATAAACCAGACATTGGCTGAGGTCATCCGCGAATGGGGACGCCAGAAGAGGTGTTCGCCGTCCCTCTTGGGTCAGAATCCACGGCTTGTTCTCTTCGTCGAAGTACAACGCTGCCCGAACAGATTGATCGATTCTCAGCCATTGTTGGGCCAGAGTGAAGTTGTCCATTTCTAGAACTTGAGCGCCAGCATCGATCAAGACTCGAATTTGCTTGCGCTTCAGATAGTGCAGCAAGTCCATTTCTGTGGCTCTTCCATACTGCGACGTTCGCACATCTATTGGCAAGATGCAGTGCCGGTTTCGTGTATGGAGGAGATAGCTCAGGACCTCAGCGCTCGTGTGATGGAGACTTGACAGATCTTGCTGTTCAATGTTCAGGGGAAGCATAGTTCGATTGTCATTTGTGCCGCTGAAGCCAGTACTCAGAGGCTTGCTCACACCTGAGGGTTTGCCTTGTTGTGATGTATCGCCCAAAGGTGACAAGGGAATGTCCCAACCGTTGGACTGCAGCTTCACCTCAAACTGCTTTGCATGTCTAGGGAAGACAAAGTTGTTCAAGAAGTAGTCGATAACCACGTTGTTGTACCGAACTGCCTTCCAAATCTCCCTCAACTGCATGTCGTCATCCACATTGATCGAGTTCCAGGCTTTCATCGACGAAGGGAAGCCTTCAGAACTCTTGGTCCACGTATCATACTCTGTCGCTGGATCATCAGATTTGAGAATGTGTTCCAGACATTGTCGGAGTTGCGCAGGGTTTATCCCGTCATAGTAGAAAGCGAGACACGTGAAAAGGATAGCAACATCAGGGTGACCCCATTCAGATTGGTCGCTTGGTACTCCCTTGGCGTGGAAAGGAACTGCAATAGGGTCTCTTCTCGGATGTAGTCCGTACTCAACGTTCCAGCGCTTCTTCAGTGTCATCATGAGTATCCGGTTGACAAGAAGTCCTCGAAGGAGGTAAACTGTCTGTCTCAGGCTTGGTTTGTCTGGGCACATGCCCCGAACTCGTTCAACACTGGCTGGTCGTGGCCTTGCCGAGGTAATGAAGTCTTTGACGGCCACCCTGTCTTTGGTTGCCATGGCTTGTTCTGCGAGCGGAAGGATTCCACCTGCGCCTTCGCAGATGTCTTTGGTCAGTCTGCGAACGAGCTCATCTTCAGCGTCTTGTCGAAGGAAGAAGACGAAGGGAAATCCGCCTCCTCGACGTCTCATGACATTGATGGAGTGCGGAAAGTTGTAAGGAAGGTCACCAAGATGGCCATCCACGAGCCGCAGTACCGCTTCTGCAACCAGCCATCGGTGCGGGTGTCCATCCACTGTCATCTGGGATCCTGATGGGTAGATGAGTTGGGTTCTCACAGCCAGAGTGTAGTCAGACTCGTCCAGGATGTCTCGTGAGTGTCTCATGATCCATTCTTGAACTTTAATCATGGGCCCTGCCTGCAATGGCTTCTCGTCCAAAAGTCGTTGTTGTCCGCTGAGCATGAACGACATGTTGTGCTCAGGCTGGCAGATCATCACGCCCGCAGATTTGAGCATCTCTTTGTGAATCGACAAGAAGGCTCGAATAGTTGTCTCAGTCGTCGGCGTTCGGCGCGAGAAAGGGACATGACGAATACTGCGTCCCAAGATGCCACCGAGTCTGGCTTGAAGTAGCTGTGCAGTCTGCTGGAGGAGTGCCTTGGGCACGATGACCCGAACCAGCTGCTTCCTGTTGGCAAGGGCTGCAGCAGCCATCGGGATGATGCAAGAGGTTTTTCCTGTTTATCATGTTAGCAAGATGACTTCATCTTAACAATGCTTAGGGAGATCGGTTACCTTGCCCCATGTTCATCTGCAGCACCGAGTTAGACCCAGATTCGGGAGATATGGTGGCCAACGCGACATCGATCTGAACCGGCCGGATCATCAAATTTGACTCGATCTCAAGGAGCAGCCAGTCTGGGTACTCCTCTGGGCTCCAGTTCGAATGCCCCTGGTTGGCGACCTCTTCTTGATACCGACCCGACATGTCCTTCAGCGCGAGGTCGTGGAGACGGATCTCCCTTTGCATTTTCGTAATTTCAACACCCAAGTCGATGATTGCATTACGCATACCGCTGCCAAATGCCTTCTGAGACGCAATAGAGCTAATCTTGCCCAGGACCGTCGCCTTAGTCACAATCGGCCATTGGCCACCCGCCTTGAGCCAACCAATTCTCCTCGCTGAGCATGTTGGGCCCTCTGCATTGAGTGATACCAATATGTTCCGGAAGTTCGCGTCAACCTTCTCGGACTTGAGTTTTATAGCTCCCTCGCGAGTTTGCATAGAGGCCGTGGTTGTGCTCGTGGGGGAGTCAAGACGCCGAAAGGCGTCGAGGCTGTTCTGGAAATCTGCCGCATATCGACGTCTGACTGCCGATTTGGAAGCTCCAAGTCGAGTTGATATGGCCTCTAGTTTCATCACTGACTCTGTCACCATCTTTTGCGTGGGGAAAACCGCGACGTCGGTCTTGGGACCTCTAGTTCCAAGCATGTGCGAGTGGGCTCTCTGGCCATTTGCTGAACCTCTACCATTCAGCCATGCCAAAGCACCAAAAGCACCGAGGCCTTGAGGGAAGCTTCTTTCAGTCAAAAACGGACTTTCGGTAGAGCCAATCTTTTCTTTCGCGGGTTCGGGGACCGCCTCGTGGACGACAATGTAGGGTTTGGCCAACAACTGCTCGAGGTCGACGCTTTCGTTTCCGCGGATTCTGGCAGCAAAGGCATCATCAGAAGGCACGGTTGGGGGTGGCTCATACCGATCTTCCGAGGACTTTCGGTCAAGAATCTCCTGGACGGCTTGGAGGTGTTCCGTCAGGTCTCTGTTCATGAAAAGTCGTCTCCATTCCGGGCGGATAACCTCCAAGGCGGCGCCGATGTCAAGTAGAACTGACTGTGACAGGCCACTTACAGTCGGCTCCAGGCACGGCCACTGAGACAAGAGGTGGTTCGCGAACAGCTTGCAGTCGTCCTCAACTCTAGTCTCATGCTTGCATCTCTCGAGCTGCAACTTTCGCCTGAGCTTGGCACTCGAAAACTCCTCCAGCGCATGTGTGTCACTTGTCGGTGGGGGTGCTCTGAAAGGCTTTAATAGTTGCAGAAGATAGTCCAGCTGTGGGACTTGGTTGGGCTGGAAATGACAGAAATCCTCCCACGGAGGGAGGTCGAGGTCCTTGAGTTCTCCGAAGACTGCAAAAGCAATGATAGCGCGCAGTAGAGGCATGTTGGCATCGGCCCGGAACGACATAGGCCCAAGGAGGAACATCAAGCGGTGGCGATCCGTCGCGTCCCGCGCGAACCGAACAAGAGAGCCCCAGTGCTGGAGGATGTCAACTTTGAGCTTGTCACCGAGAGAAGCCGCTTGAAAAGGCGCTTCAAAGCCGCCAACTATGCCACCCTGAGCGAGCATCTGAGCTAAGTTGTCCGTGGTCCTCATGTTTCGGGGCCATTGCCGAATGAGGTGCGTCGCTTCCAACACATTTCGATGAGCTATATTTACCGTAGAAGGGCGATCTCGAGATTGGTATTCCTTGTTGTCCGGCACTAGACGATCACATGCATCACCAAGATATCTCTCGACAGCTTGTTGGCGGAACATTGCCCGGGCATGAAGATGTGGCTCCCCATAGTCGGGGAGTTCAGGAGGTTCCATGGCGGCCTGATCCTTTGTTGCGAACATGGCCAACGTCATAGATCCCTGCAATATCTGGTCGACGATCGGCCTGAACTCTGATCTCTGGAGAGTAGTTGGCAAAGATTCGATCCAGGTGTCAGTTCGCATAACTTTGAGGTCAAGGGGATAGTACACTCTCCTGGGCGAAAGCTTCGAAATTTTTACCAAAATCTCCATCGGAGGAGGGCCCAGGGGGGACCAAGGTTGTGAGATACCCGCCTGGAGCCATTGGATGGCTTCTTCGGTTCCTGTACGACCTGTCAATGGATCAGGAAGCAGGAACGAGGTTGATGCATGAAGGAGGGCCTTCATGAAGACCAGCGTCGGTTCTGGGGCACAGTCAATTCTTCCCAGTGCTTTGTTGATGGTGAATTTTCCATATTTCCCAACTCCATGTTTGCTATTGGAATCGATCTTGACCATGACGTGACAACCATCCGACGTAGCGGACAAGTTTCCGAGAGGTACCAAGATGGATCTGTGCATGGGATTGATATCACTCGTGCACACCAGCTTGCTTCGCAAGCCATACCAAGTTCCAGCATCCTGATTCGTGTCAATCTGACACTGGAGCTGGGGTGATTGGAGTAGACGGTTCTTGTTGACAAAGAACATGATGTTGAGCCGTGGTAGCTCGACTTGCAGGCTCTTGCCTCCTCCCGGCTGACGCACAAGAATATGCTCTCGAGGCTCAAAGCAACCAAAGATGCCGGCTATCCTGTTGAACAGCGGACTGTACGGGTTCACAACACTGTCTCTTTCGTAGACCCCCGACCCATTCTGCGCCATAGTGCAGGTCTGGTCACTAAGGCTCAGAGTGTACCATCGAGAGGGGGATTCGGGCCAGGGCTGGTGACTCTTTGTGATCAGTAGTTCTCCATTGTTGAGATTCCTAACTTCAGTCAGCTCGGTTCTGAGAATAGTCGACAAGCAGTGAACGTACAGCCAGTGGAATGACCCTTGGAGCAGAGGGCCTGGTAAATCCCAGTACTGTCCATTTCGGAACATCTCCCTTGGTATCAACTGTAGTGAGTAGGGTTTTCTGAAAGCCCGTACAATCAATTCCCCACTACGGTCAAAGCCGACGTGCACTTGAAAGCCACGAGGCCTCACGCAAAGGCCTACCATTCTTGGTCAGTAGTGATGCCTTGCATATTTCAGGTCCAATGTATACTCACTATACTGCATCCTAGGCCTTTCCGATGGGAATGTCAACAGAGACTGGTTTCCGAACAGCTCGTTCAGAATGAGTGAGGTTTTGGGGTCTTTGGGGAGTTTCTAAACAGCATATTAGCACTTTCAATGGAGGTCGGATTGTCAGGAACCTACACCCATGGGTCGTAAATCCACCATCAAAAGACCCTCGGTAATGTTGTAGTGAACATCCTGTTCGAAACCTTCGTCCCCCGATACCGACAGACAAGAAACCCAATGTGGTGCCAAAAGTTTCACATTACGGAATATTCGAGCGCAGCCCTCTTCCTCCGGCCACATCTCTTGCAAAGAACGTCGGAAAATATCCGTCTTCTGCATGATCGCCTCCGAAATCAGTGGAGAGAGTTGGTATGAAAGTCTCATGTCTCGAATGACAGTGTGCTGGAGCAGTTCAGGCAAGGCTTCCAGCTTGACCACGAGGTTGTCATGCACTGTGATGCTACTCTGAATGTAAACTTCCAATGAGGAGTCATCCAATTCCGCAGGACGATACGTCAAATGAGTGAATGTTCTCTTGCACAGAAGAGCAGCCCACAAAGCGTATTGCTGGAATCGCTGGGCGAGTTCGGTCTCAGTGACTTTGTATGCCTCCGCACGAAGCAGCTTGAACCAGCGCACACAAGTGCCACGAGCCCGCAGGAGGAGAGAAATAGCCTTTTGGGTGATCTCTTCCATCTTGGCAGCCCAGGTGAAGTCAATCAAACGCAACGTGAACGTGACGATTGTTTCCATCAAGTAGGTCTCTCTCCAGTTGGCGGAGAGACTGTCCAAGCGGCTAGCAAGCTGCTGAATCAGAGTGCCGCAGAAGTCTGGGTCACGAAACACGGCATGAATGAGCCTTAAGGTGTCCTGAGAAGCATCAAATGGTCCGCACTGGAGAGCCATGTGGCTCAGGAGGAGCATGGTTGCTTCGTTGGAGAAGTTGAGGTTGGCGGAGCTAAGCTCGGTGAGAATGGATAACCATCGCCTGGACTTCCCGGAAGCGATCGTCTGGAATGCCAAATACTCGTGTACGTTGATTCCCTGTGGGCATCTTGATGCCGTTGACATGATTTCGTACGAAGACGGGCCGTATATGTTCTTCAAAAAGATGTTGTCCTGAAGGATCGGAGCGAATGGTGACGAACTGGAAATTTGAAGTTTGACTTGGTGCAACACACTAAGATGTGACCGGCGACCTGGCCACTTCTTCGACAGATTGTCATGGTAGGTGAGTTTCAAGCCGTTTGGACGGCACACGCCATTTCTTCCGTTATCCCACTCGACAGGAAACGGCATTTCGGTGTAGTGCGTCATGAAAACTGCAAATACGTTAGTCCCACGACCAGATCACAACATTCTGACGTTTTAGGTCGGGCAAAGGAAATAAGTCTAGGCCTCCCCAGACCAGTGGTACTTACAAGGCTTTGTGACAGACGCCAGAGAGCATTTCATTGTTGTTACGTTGGCAAAACGTTGCAACTGTTGATAGTCCCTGAGCCGGCACTTGGGTTCAACACCTTCTTCAAGGGGTGAGAGGGCCAGGCGCGATATCGCAGTCCATGTCGTGTCTCGGTAGGTTGCAAAGCTCTGGGGGCAAGCCAGCTCGAAAATAACCGCCCTGGCGACGTAGGGGTCGGATGGAAGCGGATGTTCGTACCCCTGGATCTTGATTCTTCTGAGTTGCCTCACCATGAAGCATCGAGCACAATGAGGGTCATGGATACCGCGTCCGAGAGGGTTGTCGTCGTCAACCAAGTAAACACAACTACTCTCATCTATACGCTGGGAGAGTTGAGCATATTCGTTGCTCTTCTTCTTCCACTCTTCTTCTTTCTCGTCGCGGATCTTGGAGGCCCAGTTCTCGATTGACTCATGTAGAGCCTGGAGCTGCTCAGAGAGTTCTGAATCGTCATACGCGCGATGGCCAAAAGACCCACGAACGGGATCGTCAAAGATGGTCATGGCCGAGCCCTCGCATGATGCGATGCGATTCTGAATGTAGAGCTGGATCTTCTGTAGGCGCTTCATATCCTCAAAGTTCGAGATGAGCAACACGTCAAGCATCTCGGGGCGGAATACGGGGTGGAACTCTTTCAACAGAGGGTAAAGCCCGCAGCTTGCTTCATCCATGCTGACCCAGAGGTCCATGACGTTCAGAATCATGGTGCTTTTGAGTTCAGGCATGCCGTTGTACACTTGATTGGCATGGCCAAGATAGCCGTGAATGTGTACGCTTGCCATTTGGATTGTGGAATGTGGCGAGTCTTTGCACTCGATGCAAAATCTGGCCAGATTCGTTTCCATCTTAATCAACTTATGGTGGCGATGAGAGAATGTGCCCAAGTGCATTTTGGCAGCTTCAGCGATGCTCAGTTTGCCGTTCCTATCCTCGCGACGGTGAACGGGTTTTTTCCACCCCTTCCAAATGCTAAAGAGATGTGCGCCGCTGACTTTGAGGTCGAACTTCAAGTCATTGGGAGATGCTTGCCTCGGAACCGGAGGAATGGTTTTGGTCATGGCCAGTTTCTGTCGGCTCCAAGAAGCATCAGTGAAGGCAGTAGCCTTGGATACGGAGTGCTGAATTCCGGGGCTGAGATGCAGAAACAGATACTCGATCCTCTGGACGACTTGGCGATCTTGTGAGCGGTCCTTGTCGACATCAAGCTTGACAAGACGTCGGCAAATCTTCTTCTTGAGAAAGTCCAAGCGCTCAAGTAGGATACCTGAGTGTTGAACATGACTGAGGAATTCACTGAAGAGATGCGCCATCATGAACTTGTACTCGGCTCGGCCAAGCTCACCCCCAAGCTGCTGAGCGAGATAGCGTGACACGGCGACACGCAGGACGAGCCAGAATGGAAGTCTCTTCCACGGCTTCTCTGCGCTCTTCCAGCAGACATCATCTCGGACCATCTTTTGCAACAAGACTGGAGTCAGTCGCCGGCCGTTCTCTTGGAGGATGGCCATCAACATGGACGAGATCAACGCAGGCTCGGCAGTGTTGCGGTTCTCAGCAATGGTGGTACCGGCCTTGATTGCAAGCGCGGAAAAGTCCATCAGTGCCTCTCGCGATGCACTGTCGAGGAAGCTGGCTAGGTTTGAGACAAAGCCGGTTTCTTGAACGGTCGTGAGCGGAACAGCGACAGCACATCCAGGGAACTGCCACTTGAGGGCATTGTCGGTGGCCAAAACGTCTTCATTTCGGGCAGAAGTCTCGAAGGCTTCGAACACAAGTGAAGCACCAAGAACAGGGCTGCAAGAGGTTAGTTTACAGGAGTCCAGGCAGCTGGTGAGAACTTACTCTTCTGCGCGACGAATGAACAGAGCACAGTTCTGTGCATGGACATGAACAACAACGAAATCCGCCTCTCCGAGGCCATTCAGCTCTCTAGCGAGCACATCTCTGTCGACATGTCCACTTGAATGAACAATCTTGGTAGCCTGGAGTCCACGCTCGATGGTGTTCCAAGTAGAATGAAAGTCGTTGTCGGGCAGGTCTCGAATGTGCTTGACACAAGAAATAAGGCGATTGATCAGGTCGGCCTCGATTTCGTTCAGGTTCGGGTCCCGACGATGCGGTAGCTTGGGAGGCAGGACAAGATGATTGTACAAGGCATCCGAAAGCGACAAGTTTTCATGTTGGATAGTGGCAACGGGCCCCGTCGTTCGGGGCGGGATCGCAGAGGGCATTTTGCTTGACGTGTGATAAGGATTCGTACAGAAACAGTGAAAGAAAAGTCGATGAGAGATAAAACAAACAGTGCAATACAGCAGGGAAGAGACGAAAGACGCCTCCAGACGACACAGATTTAAGGCAAGGCGTGGTGCCTCGAGTCGGGAAGGAAGAAGATCGGCTGAGAGGAGGCCGCACGCGTTTCGGGCTCAAACGATGTCGGCCCTTTCGCGGTCGGCGAGAGTTGATAGGGAAGGAGTCAGTCGGGTGTGTTCCTTCCTCGACGGGAGACGGGATCGCGTTCGGGTAGGCGCAGTGTAAGTGAGTGAGAGGATGCGTGCGAGGGGAAAAGAGGTAGAGGCAGCTCGCATCACGGTGGGAAAAGGAAAGATGAAGAGGAAAAGAAAAGGAAGAACCTCTCAGGCAGCTACGCGAGAATCAAGGTAGAAAAAGGGATAAAACAGCCATTGTGCAGCTTGCCAGTTGCTTGACGGCCGCCGGCAGTGCCAACCAGTGAAACGTTGAGAGACGGCGTCTGATTGGCCCATCAACATCTTGCACCAGCGAACTGTTGGTGATGCATGCACATATCCATTGAAAGAGCAGGCCAGTATGGAGGGCCTAAGATAACCTACAGTAAATATCATTGCTAGTATCTTGCAAACATGGAATGATGATACTCAAGCAGTAACAATGGGAGATTGCAGCCTCCTCTCTGCTCTATCTGACATTTCATGTATATCCTCGTGGGTTACTCCATAGCGGGATAACAGAACGACGAGACCGTCAAGATACAACCGTGAATAATGCATGCTGCATTAACTCCTAAAATCTTTTAAATTAGAGGCCAAACTTTTTGCAAACTGCGGTCGTACAGTTCTATCAACGCAAGGCAGACAATCTGCAGGTTGCCTTGCATCCATGTTGACAAGGGTTCTTGGTCTGGCCCCACTCCATCTTCAACGACAATCGCCAGCCTCAATGCAAAAGTAGGGGGATGCGAAGCACTTGGAGATGTACGACAAAGATTGGCTGTAAAATATGGATACGCTTACTTATTCAATCAATCGACCTAATTTCTAGCTGACATCTTGTGTGGTGTCAATGGCAGGGAACTAGGTCGTGCGAAACACTCCTGGGCTCCCTCATCTCTCGGGTAGGTGCCTCCCGTCGGAGATATAGTCTAGGGCCCCTGCATCGTGGCACACCCAAACACAATTCAACTCTTCCATCCTCCAACGAGGCATTCTTTCAGTGGCTACCAACTCAAGAATAGCTGGCAATCGGCTCGCCCATCACATCCATTCGAGGCGTAATGCCCAGCCCCGGCTCTGTGGGCGCCTGCACACGTCCATCCTTGACAGTGAAGTTGCCGTCGGCAGTCTTGACCTTTACCATGTCACGACACTCGAGAATGCACCGCAGATGCCTCTCAGGGATGGTCTGCCCCAAGTGAACAATAGCCGCAAACGCGATATCAGATCCCGTCGTCTCCTGGCAGCTCATGGTGTACCCGGCCGCGAGGGCAATGTCCCTGTGGCGTCGACTCTTTGTCAGGCCGCCGTTCTTGGAGATCTTGATACCGAAGCCCTCGGCCGCATCATCGGCAATCATATGCACGATGGACGCGTCGCTGGTGGCGAGCTCGTCAAAGTGGATGGGAATATTGGTCCTTCGCCGCAGCGAAACGCACTCGCGCCACGTCGCGCAGGGCGCCTCGAGGACAAAGTCGAGGCCGTCGGGGAGAAGGCGCAGCATGCGGAGAGCCGTCTCGACCGTCATGCCACCGTTGGCATCGACAAGGAAGAACTCGCCCGGCTGTTTGTCGGCCAGCGAGGCGGCGATGCGCTTGGCATCCTGCACTGGCTCGCCGTCAATCTTGACAGAGTGCCCGATGTAGCCCCTTGCCCGGTGGTCTGCCACTCGCTTGCGCATCTCTTCGGGCTCGCCCACGTAGATGGATGAGATGATGGGGAGGCCCACGTTGGTACGGCCACCGAGGAGCTCGCAGACTGGGAGGCCGACCGACTTGCCAAAGATATCCCAGCAGGCAATATCGATGGGAGTCTTGGCATGCTCATGACCAACAAGAGCAGCATCCATAGCCTCGTTAATGCGGTCCAACCGCCGAGGGTCGAGGCCTATGAGCCATGGAGCAATCTCAGCGATACCCGCCCTCACACCGAGAGCATGGGCAGCAATGTAGGTCGAGCCAAAGGGAGTGCTCTCGCCCCAGCCCTCGATGCCCGTGTTGGTGGTGATGCGGACAAAGGTGCCATCGAAGCTGCGGTACTCTCGTCCACCAGAGAGCAGATAGACGCCGCCAGAGTAGGGCAACTCGGCTTGGAAGACGTCGATCTTTGCGATCTTGAGCTCAGACATGATGGCTTGAAGGCAGTTGACGAAGGGATTCTGGATCAAGGGTAAGGGGTCCTTGCAGATGTGATAGTTGAGGACTAACCTAGGCTCTTAGGTGGACAACCAAGTCCCTTAAATGCACAATGCCCTACCGATGGAGGAACATTCCCGATATACAACCTCGTGATAAGGTCCCCCGGTTCTCGCATGCGACTTCCGTTCACCCCGCGAATCCGGGGTAGACGGATCCAACTTCCCCTCACTTCGTCCCTCAAGCTCTCATATCTCTCCCGACCAAGGTTAATGGAGTTCCGGAGTCCGAAAGGGGAACACGGCTGCTTCCTCAAAGGAGAAGTCGGATACGGCGTGGACTGGAATTGGGAGCTACCAAGGTGTGGTATCCCCGGGTTCCTGGCCCGAGAAAGTGTGGAGTGTATTATCGTGTAAGTCATATCAGCCTCCCTGTCTCGCCACTGAAAGAGTCTCAGCATCACTTTCACTGCACAGAGTAATGCTGTTCTAATTCTAATCATTTGGTTAATAAAATAAGAATTTCTGTATTTTGCTGATGTTCCCGTCATAACACACATGCCTTGAGTTACACTGCTCGATGAGACGTTAAATCGGGTTCTGAAGCCGAGAAAGCCCACCAAGCCATCGACAACCCGATCTGCAGCATACCTATCTTCCCCGCATCACCCCCATCCTAGCGCAGATCTAATTACTCAGTGACATTTTGAAGGCTGGCCAATCGCGATGGGATGTTCAATAAAGAAACTCGGATCTATCTGTCACAGATGCCGTCCCGGCTACGCTGCCCGATGGACACGGAGATCACTCCATTGAGAAGTCGGACTCGATCCCGGCTAAGTCAGAGACAATTAGATGAACATTGAGAGTGATACAAGGTGAATGGTCTATGAGAACACCCACTTACAAATCAACTTGACCCCGCTTGGTTATATGTCAGCAGTAAAGAAGTAACTATTCGCAATACGGTTGTATAAAGAGATCACACTCGCCCTCATTCATTCATCTCACCACAACTTCACCTCAAACACAAACGATAACTACAAAAATGTCTCTACCTACCACCCGTCAAGCCTGGCGTCGAACCGACGACTACACCCCTGGGACACCCAAGGTGAAGCTTGTCACTGAGGATCTCCCCCTTCCCCTTCACCCCACGGCCGTCCTGATCAAGATCCACGCCGTGGCACTCAACTACCGTGACGCCAACATTGCCAACGGAGGAAACCCTTGGCCGGTTACCCCTAACGGTGTTCCCGGTAATGACGCCGCAGGAGAGATCATCGCGGTCGGTGACCGAGTATCGCTCGTGTCTGTAGGAGACCGCGTTGCTCCCATCACAGACTCTGAGTATGTCACAAGCCGATCGACTGGTCGATCCTGGCTCGCTGCCAATGAGGATGGCACTTTGGCTACTCATTTCGTTTTTGATGAGAAGCTCGTCACCAAGTTACCCGAGCACCTCGACTGGGTCCAGGCCAGTATCATCCCCTGCGCTGGAACGACTGCTTGGTCTGCTCTCAAGGGTGCCACAATTGGCCAGACTGTTCTGATCCAGGGCGAGTATCCAGAAAACTATCTATAAGAAGTGCACACGTTAACAATGACAAGGTACCGGCGGTGTCTCCACCTGTGCCCTTAAGCTCGCTCGCGCTTCTGGACTCAATGTCATCCTGACATCGTCCAGCGATGAGAAGCTTGAGCAGATCAAGAAGCAGTTTGGCAAGCCCGCGATCCAGACTGTCAACTACAGAACGCACCCAGAGTGGCAGCAGGAAGTGCTCCGCCTGACAGGAGGCATCGGCGTCGATCTCGTCGTCGAGAACGGTGGTAGCAGCTCCCTCGTCAAGAGCATGGAATGCACACGTCGTGGTGGCATCGTTAGCCAGGTCGGCTACCTCGGCGGGCCTAAGCCCGAACATCTCAAGGAGTTTGTCTCAACCGTCATCGATAGGCGGCTGAACGTCCGGGGCATCAACGCCGGCTCTAAGGACGACCAGGACGAGTTGATGGCTGCCATCTCGGCTACCCAAATGACATTTGAGGATATTCTTGACTCGGTGTGGTCATTTGATAAGGCGGATGAGGCCATTGAGTTTGTCTGGCAAGGAAAGCAAGTTGGAAAGGTTGTCATCAAGTACGACTAGCGAGATCAAAGACAAAGAAGCATGTAACAAGAAGTGCTTGAAAGGGGACAGGGGCAACACGGAAAGGCGCAAGGCTCGTTTAGAGGCAACAAAGTTCAATTAAGCAGCACTACAAACAAAGGGTATCAAATCAAGCCATCAAAGACGACTGTTCATCTCGCCGTCTAGGACTCCAGACTGTTAAATCTTGCCCATCCATCCTGTTCCCGTTCTTCGCATATTCTTCCCCTTGGCCATAAGCAACAATCCTCCACCCACGGCTAGGGCACCCCCTGCGAAGGCCTGCGCACCATAGTATCCTCCCTCGACGTCAATGATGGCACCTGCAATAGGCGGGCCCGTCAACGCCGCGAAACTCGCAACCGTGAAGGCCATACCCATCCGAACGCCTATCTTGCTCATATCCTGTGTCAGAAGCGACACACCCGTTGGGAACAAACTCTGGATGGCTGCTGCAATGATGCCGTAGATAACAGCCCACGCGTACAGACCTGGCTTGTCAGTTACGAGCATCCAGAAGAACAGCAGGACAGACGCCGCGAGGGCATGTGGTGCGAATACGTTGATGGCGCCTGTGCGATCAGCCACCCAGCTGGACGCCAGACGACCGACGACGCCAACGCCATTGAGGATCATGAGGAGGTCGAGGGATTCAGTGTACGTAAGAGGCGGACTGAGGGCAATCCGTGAATACGGGGCAATGAAGTAGTACGCAAGATACACGCCCCAACAAGTAAAGAAGGATGCAGTAACATACAAGGCAAACTCAACATCCTTGAAAGCAGACCAATCGACCAACGGATTCGAACCACGAGGCTTAATCCTAGGCTTAGCAAACACCATAGCTAAAGAGAGTGTTACCAGCTGGGTGAAGGCTGCAACCCTCAAAGTCCAAGCAAAGCCAATTTTAGGAAGAAGCTGTCTCACAAGACTAGGAAACAACATACCACCCGTGGCACTCCCACAAGCAGCAATGCCCATAGCTAGAGCACGGCGTCTAGCAAAGTACGTCGACAGAACCGCAAGAACAGGACAAAAGATACAACTATGTCCAAGTCCAACTAGAACGCCCTGAGCAACGAAAAAGTGCCAGTACTCGGTCCCTACCGACGTAACCATGACGCCGACAACTTGTAGTAAAATACCAGTAGCAAAGACATACCGAAAGTATCCAGCATCAACTAATCGTCCCGTAAGAGTTCCAACAAAGAACAGCAAAAAGACACTGATGGATCCAATCCACGAGATATCGCTGGCCGTCCTCTCAAGATTTGCGGTGTAATAAGCTTGGAAGATGCCAAAGGAGTTGACCCAGCCCCATGTGTTCATGTAGACCAAGTGACCAGAGAAACAAACACACCAAGCTCTCCATCCGCCATCTGGAGGTGTCATTGAACTGAAGCTCGATGGAGGAGATATTCGACGTACCACTTGCTCCACGATACTCTCCTCGAATTCTCGGAGTTGGTCTTGCTCTGTGGTGACTTCGTCAAATGGCGTAACTTGTCCCCTTTCTTCATCTTGCTGAACAGGTCTTGGCGGCGCAGGTGCAGCTCGCGTAGGTACTTCTGGTACTACTGTGCCTTCTCTCTCAGGATCGACTCCGTTCATGTTGAATATTCGCTCGAGAAAGTCTCAGTGGTGATGTCTCGATACCTTGAACGTTGACAATCCAAAGAAACCCCTGTTGGCTATCAACTATGCAGTATCTCCATCAAGAGCCTAGTTATGGGTCACAGAGGAATAAGTTCTAGTTATAAAATTTTATAATTCTTTGTCTCAGCATTGTTCCTATCCCAATTATCCCATGGTTTCTACGTTCATTCCTCAGTGTTCTTTGTGCCCTTTTCGAACGAAGCACCCAATGAGGTGAACGCCACCACACAATATTGGACACCTGTGCACCAACAGTCACGATACATTAGGTCTAAATCATACTCAAGACCAAGGCAAGGCCATCTTGAGCTGAAGTTCGGTTCCGAGATGAGGGATAAGCTAACCCTGGCGACACAAGTTGAGATGCCAGCAAGACACCCCCTTAACAAAAGTCATCTCGGCTCACGAGGTCATAACTCATTATCATGCAACCTGCATCATGCGTATTTCATATCAATGCCTCTCTGTATACTCATAGTCAGGCCATCCGTCGATACATACAACGAACCCGGGGGCATCCATAGTGTCCAACAGACATGTACGCAACCAACCCTGCCTCCCATGCTTGCTCCATCATTGTTCGTTCCTTCACTATCAGCCTAAATACAATTCCTTCCCATCCTATCCGCAAGTTTGACTCCAGTAATGCCCCTTCTCCCAGCTAAGTCTATCTCCTCCACATGGTCCATCACCTCACCTCCACTCCATTATCAATCTCATTCCCAGCCACTGTCCGCATTTACATGAGGATCTATTCCAAGTTAGCCATTTGATCAAGCACGAATAGTCAGAAACACTTACACAGTCGCCTTCCTGCTTTCCTTGTGGGATACCCATATCTTCAAACGTTGCTGGGCCCTTGCCTGCCTTAGACGGCGGTGCAGTTGCCGCGCTAGGAGCAGGGCTAGGCTTGTTATCAGGCCTCTGGAATTGAGAAGGCGGCGCACTACCAGTCCTGGGAGGTCCAGTAGGGCCCCCTTGGGGTCCTCCTGGTCCTCCTGGTCCGCCCTGAGGTCCGCCAGGTCCGCCAAAGGGTCCTGGAGAGGGACCGCTGGGGCCTGGGCCTGGGCCTGGGCCACCAGGAACACGGTTTTGTGCGCTCGAGGTTCGCGGCGGCCGCATATCGGGGCGCATCTCTGTCGGTTGCGGTCGAGGCTGCTGTGGGCCTCCAGGCTGCGGGCCTCCGGGTTGCTGGTTCTGGGGGAGCGAGCTTCCTCGCTCGGGCCGTCCACTAGCTCCAGGCACGCGAGAGAAGCGCTCGTAGTTCTGAGGCTGGCCCGGCCCACCCTGGGGTCCAGGTGGGTATTGACCAGCAGGAGGAGGCTTCTGGAGTCGGCCACCCTGAGGTCCAGCGTCGGGGTATGGTGCTGCACTGCCTGGTCTGGCAAAGTTGTTGTCCTCTGGGTAAGGAGATGGTCGTCCTCCTGGTCCTCCAGGGCCACCCGGGCCTCCGGGGCCACCAGGACCTGGACGACCACCTTCATATCCAGCAGATGCAGCTCTACCGCGCAAGTCAGGACGGCCAGGGCCACCAGGACCACCGGGGCCTCCAGGTCCGCCGGGTCCTCCGGGTCCACCAGGATGGAGGTTACCCATCGACTGGGAGGCTGGCATTGGTCGAGGACCACCGGCCTGGGGCTTGATACCAAAGGCACTGGAAGGACGGTCTGCTTGAGGTCCCATCCGCGGGTCCTGGTTGAATCGAGGAGAGGTAGGTCCCCGAACATCGTCCTCGGGATAAGGCGCCGTGGACTTAGCACGGACGGTCAGAGGTGGAGGTCGATCATCCTCGGGGTACGGGGCTGCTGAATGAGGTCGCGGCGGGCCTTGGTTGGCATCCAGCCGGACATTAAAGGCGGGAGGTCGGTCTGCGTTGGCAGCAGGAAGCACGAAGGAGGCCCGGGAGGGATCGGGGAAATTGACGTGATCCCCCGAGACGAGGGTTGGTCGAGCTCCTAGGGATTGGTTAGGGGCCAAGCCAGGAGAGTGTGAAGGCGATGGCTGTCTGCCCCCGGGCCCCTCGGCGGTAGGCGAGGCAGGGGCGCTGTTCTCGCTCAGGGTGGGCATCTGCTGTGGCTGCTTGAAGCGATCGGGTCGCTGTCCACGCTGAGAACCGTGTTGCGACTTGATTCGAGTCAGCGTGGTCGTCTCATGGTCAGCCTTGGAGAGAGTCCTGTCGGCGTCGAGCGACTCGAGTCGGCCAATGGCGTCCTTATTGCCGTGATCGGCCGCGATCTGGTACCACTTCCGGGCCTCCGCCAGGCTCTTCTCAACGTGTATTCCTATCTCGTTGTAGTAACCCAAAGCGAATTCTCCAGTAGGAAGCTTGGCGGCTGCAGCCTCTTGAGCGTACTTGTACGCCAAAGCCTCGTTCTTCTTAAAAACACCCTCATATCCAAACAGGAACCATCGGCTGACACCCAGAGCAGCCTCTGGCAGACCCTGCTTGGCTGCCAGACCGTAGTAGTGGAGGGAGTACGATGGGTTGAAGTCGCAGCTGAATTGGCAAAGCTCATGGGCTTGACCCATCTTGAGCTGGGCCTTGGCGAAGCCTAGGTAAGCTGACTTCTCGATATACATCTTGGCCGTGAGGGGGTTGTTGGGCAGCAGACCCTCGGGAATAGTGATGTCGGGTAGGTCCCGCCCAATGAGCATTCCGTACACGTAGGCGCCCTGAGGAGCATCTTCATCAGAGCTATCGGCGGCAGCCTGTATCCGCTCAAGGCCAGTCGAGTAGTCCTTGGTCTCGCCGTGCTGGCCCAAGAGGCTCATCATACCCATTCGGTACAGCGAGGCGGAATCCTTGAGGGATAAACCGCGGTAGTAATGCTCCTTGGCCTTGGACATGTCGTTGGACTGCTCGTACAGCATACCCATCCGATATTCCGATCGGGCGTGGCCAAGCTCGGCAGCACGCTTGTATCCGACGTAGGCCTCACGCTTGTCAACACGATTGCCAAACTTGCCAAACTCGAGCCATTTTGAGCGCATGTAAAGTGCCTCAGGATGCTCTTGCTGTGACAGGTAGGAGATGATGTTGATTGCGTCGAGGCGAAGCTCATGTTCTATGCGAGGGGTAGCGGGTCGGGCCCTGTCGCCATACTCTCTGGTGAGGCTCTCCTGGGAGATGTCTGCCCAGGTAAGGACGTCGCGCGCCCAGGTAATCTGCATCGAGACATTCTGGGAGTGCAAAACGTGCTTGCGCGCGTTCCATAGTATCTCCTCCTTCTCCTCATCAGTCGGGGGGATGTTATCGCCCTTGACCTTGGGGAAGGGCGAAAAGGAGGGGGCGTCGAAGTTCATGGTGCTGAGGCGCTCGGTCCTGTAGGCGTCGCTCGACTGGTATGCTCGAATATCGTCGTCTGAGACCTGGGCGGCGTTGGCCTGGGGCCGGGGCTGGTCAGCTCCCCGAGGGTTGATATAAGTCGAGAGAGAGGGCTCGCGGGTGTGACGAGGTCCAGGTGCAGCTTCGGATCGCGGTTCAACAGAAGTAGCCTCGAGCTCCATGCGCTGGAGGTCCTCCTGCATGTTTTGGGGGACCTGAGGGGTTACCCTAGATACAAGGACAACAAAGAATCGTCAGCGCGCCCCACCTTTCCACCGTTGCAACCGGATCCGGCTCTCTCACAGGCAAGCTTAAGGGGATGGGGACGGGGACGGAACAGGACAGGGCAGGGAGCTTGGGGATATCGGGAAATAGAAACTGGAGACTGGGCCGCAAACGGGATTAAAAGGGGAGAAACAAGGCGACGTACCTTTGGGGCGCAGGAGCGACGACCTCTGGCATATAATAGTCGTCAAAACCACCGGGGACAAAGGTCGCACCGAGTTGTGGGGGAGCCATGTCGTTTTTCTGGCTGCCGTCTGTCGGAGAAGGACGTAAGATGTCAGCACGAGGATTGGGGGAAAGGATGAATAATGAAGGGGCCCTGGTTCTGGCCTCTCCCAGGGAGATGAGGGTACTGTAAGAGCTGACGGTCGCCGATGACTCTGCAGAGACGGCGCGTAACCCCTCCTTTCGCCCAAGCCAGCAGGCGACCGAAGGACGAGACGAGCTGGCGTGCGTGCTTTGCGCTGCGCTGAGCTGAGTTTCTGGCTTGGTTGGCTGGCTTGCCTGCCTACCTGCCTGATTGATTGATTGATTGATTGGTGGCGGTGGTACCAGCGACAAGCTGCAGAATTAGTCGATTTGACGTAGACTGTAGGCTGGTTGTGGCCCGAAGGAAAGGCTCCAGAATCAAGATGGAGTGTGAAACGCCAAATGGAGGCGGCTCGGGAGCCCAACGACGAGGGGATCCAGAAGTAGTAACAGTGCGGCGGGGTTCTAGAGCCCAATGTCGGGTGCCTCAGGGGCATCAAGCGCAAGGATCCAGGTCCAAAGCCCGCCAAGAACCACTCTGCTAGGGGCCGGCTGGGATAGTCCGTTGGTACTGCCGAGAGACAAATGTTGACGGAAGCGGGACATAATGGAGCAGATACGAAGATCTACTAATACCCGTAAAAGAACAAAAAAGGTCGGACAGACGATTGCTTGGACGTGCCGTTCCGAGATGGCTGTGCCAGCCCGAATAGTCACAATGTCGTCCGCCACAACAGGCGGTTTAGGGTCCGTCCTGCGCCGTCTCATTGTGGTGTTTTAGGCACAGTTGTATCCTGACCCGCCGCTGAGACCTAGAATGTGGCTTGTATCCCAAGGACCAGGCTGTGTAGTGGGTGCCAGAGACGCAAATAGCTCCCCTGTCGAAATGACGATGCTGGACTGGAGCTCTGGGGAAAGACCATGTTGAGCTGGGCTTGCGTGTTTCTAAGGGGCTGGGCGTCGACAGATCTTGCAGGTAGCTAGGGACGAGCAATTGCTGACACGGCTTCAGGTCTAGGTAGTTCGCGTCAAACTTTGTCGGGTTGTATTGTCCAAGAGGCGTTCCTCTCTCGAGCTTTGATGTCCTTGTTCTCGTATTGGGGGTTCCAGGTAGAGTGCGTCCCAGTTTCTCATGGTCCAGATTCGGCCACCAATCAATCAATCAAATCAAGCAAATATGCCGGCGAATGGAGAGTCGCCAGCTCGCACAAGATGCGCTCCTGCATATCAGCTCTTACAGAGGGAGCCGGCCAAGTGATGACGGGGATGACGGGAGAATTAAGGGTTGCTTACATGAAGAGTTGCCGGCAGCGGCTGAGCCGCCGGGAGCTCCCTTTCCGAGCTGTGCGTATTGCTGATAGCTCGCCATTGCGGCGGCTTGAGAGTCGGCGTGTGGGCAAAGAAAAGAAAAGGGTCGCTCGTGCGTGATGCTCGTAGGTGGGATGTGGGTTGTAAGGAGAAGGATTGGGAGCAGGGGAGAAAATGGAGGGCACTAGATGACGGCAAGGCGGGGGAGGTGACTGCCTTGTTCTGTCCATAGGTAGGTAGCCGCGAGCACAATCACAATTCATTCGAGGTTGGGGTTACAAGTGGCATCACTCATTCTGACGAGACTCTCTGCTTCTCTGCATACTTCATTCTTCTTTTGTAATATCCTTGGTAGGTGCAGCAAAGAGCTATTACGTGAATACCCCATGAAGGCTCAGTAGCAAATAGAAAGAGCAAATTGAACCCAAAACTGCATAAATGGCTGTTACATGAAGGCCCCACGAAGGCCCAGAAGATAGAGCTTCCCCAGACCAAACCAGCCCCAAAACCACATTGAAGGCTGTTACGTGCATGTCCCACGAAGGCCCAGAAGGTAGAGCTTCCCCAGACCAAACCAGCTCCAAACCTATTTCACCATTGTAAACCCTTGAAGAATGCGCCAGTTAGTCTTCCGTCATGTCGATCATGAGCGGGGACCAACCCAGGTCCCTTTCTGTTGGTAGAGCGGGAATCTGGAATGAAGCATCATCTGTTCGACGCGTGCCAGCATTGTTAGTCCCCAGGAACCTCAACTTTCCCTCGACAGTTTGAAATTTAAAGTTGTCAATTGCTGATAGAGGCGCTGTGATGTCTGTGATGTAGACCGGTTTGTGCTGCGGCATACGGTGCAGTCGGCCCTGGATCTGGTCATCCAGCCCTGGAGACCAGCAAGGCTCTGCGAGAATCAAATGGTTGGCGCCCGCGATGTTCAGACCAGTCCCGCCAGCTTCGGAACTGAGTAGGAGAATTCTGTAGGGTGAATTGGGATCGTTAAAGCGATGAATGCTGTCACCACGGTCGTCAGGCTTCCCAACGGTGCTGTTGTACTCCAGTATCCCAACATTGTACGTGTTCCTGGATGCTGTTGATTGTTGGCGCAAGATCGCCTGTTTGATGATGTCCAGAAACATGACGGAATTAGAGGCGACAATGATTTTGTCTTCCGGGAAGTTGTTCAAGGTGGTTCCAACTTCCTCCACGATGGCTTTGACGCGGGGCGAGTCGCGAGTGAAGTCGTCCAATCTGTTGAGTTCTTTAATCCAATCTTCGGTCCATTTGTCGCATCGTCTGCCTCTAGCCTGGTCGTCGGCTTGGCTCGTCTTGCTCGCCGTTTTGGCCTTCTTCTTTGCCTTTCGTGGCTTACCTACGTCTGGCTCTCGGTCGCTCAGCTCTCCTTCGGAGCCACATTCCTGAATATCGCCGGCATCATTGACATCGACGCCTTGACGGGAAGGACGTAAGGGGTCTTCCTCGTCGTCATGTTGATGGATGTACCTTTCGAAAGTAGTCATTGCGGCAAGGCGCGACGAGCCTGATCCATGAAACTGGGTTTGGATTTGAGCTGGACCTTGTGTCGATGGAATCTGCCCCGAGGGTTGGTCATGTTTCCGTGCCCAAGCTTTCCAATGCGGGCCGAACTCGTGGAAGTGCTCGAGTGTCAAGCTGTCCACCCCCCCTTCCAGTGGGAGGCCATTAGCTCTGGCGAATTTTCGAAAGGCGGCGTCAATGTTGTCGGCCACATCCTCAAGAACATCCGCATGTTGATATGTGACAATGATGGGATGGGCAGCCAGTGCTGCTGCCCAAGTAAGCATTGCAAAACCGCCGTTGTCGTCTTTGTTCCCATCTTGACGAGTTGCCAGGAGTGACCTGGCTCTCTGGGTGAAACAAGAAATCAACAAGACAGTCCTCCAATGGCCGGTCAGGTCAACGGTGACGGTCTTGCGATGCACAGGAGGCAAATTGACGCAATCCTTCGGGCGACTAAGTACGGTAGCGGCCATCAACGTGTCAAACAAGGCCTTTCTACCGTCTCGTGGATGAGTGACGAGTTCGAGGTCTCCTCTGGTTTCGAAAATGTTGAGGAAATGTTTCAGGTCCTTGAATGGGCCACCTTGTGGGAGCAAACGCAACTGGCCAGAGATATCCGTCCACGCGTTGTGAAACGGGGTTGCGGTGAGCATGAATGCATACTCGTAGCGCAAATCTCGAACGGCGTGGTTCATGTACGTCCCCTCGTTCTTGGCATCCTGGGACTCGTCGAAGATCAGGGCACTGAACCCCGTCTCTCTGAGCCCGGCGATGCCAGGATTGAGGGGATTTCCCATACTCCTTGACGAACTTGGCGGCTTGACCCTCATCTTGAGTCGGCCGACAGCGCTTGCCATGCCTGAGGCGTAGGCAATGCGGTGTTGATACGCCGCCACGTCCTTGTCCCGGAGCAATCCCCGAACAAAGGAGTGCGAACATATCACCAAGTCGTATACCCTCAGGGCGTCGTGGGGATACGCCCTGTGGTCGAGTATGAGAAATGTCGGGCGGTGCTCCTGTAAATAGATGTCAACATGTGTCTAACGAAGAAGACTCATCCCGATGTCCAACTTACTCGCTTCCAGTGGCGCGTCAGCTCACCCGCCCACTGGGAGACGCACCCGCTCCGACACACAACGAGAACAGGACCGCGACGTGGGTGACCGACGGGCAGCTCTTCCCGTAGCTCTAGTGCGGCCACAAGTGCCGTCAGGGATTTGCCGAGCCCGACTGCATCACTAAGGATGCAGCCCCGGAAATCCGAATGTGCTGCAAGTTTGAGCTTATTCACTCCTACCCACTGCCATGGCTTGAGGGCTGTTTGGAGGAAAGGCATCGGCTGGCAAGGTTCTCTGTATGGGGAAGAAAATGCTGCCTGAGTTGTATGTTAGCTGATGTGGGTTAACCACGAGATAGGTAAGCGGGGATGACTTGCGAGATGATGGGCGAAGGAAGGGCTATCCAGATATTGCAGCAAGTTGACGGGTTCCCCTCTGATGATCAGGTTGGTTTCGTCGACGCGAGGTGCAGGGGCACGGTTGGACTTGGTCCCAGGGGGCTGGTTGCCGACATTCGCATTCTCGTCAGGAAACTGTCCATTGCTAGAGTGAAAGAGACCAGGGACAAAGCTGGACTCAATAATAATGTTTGGGTTGTGGTCGCCGAACTGGAATTCATCGGCTGCATGTGAACGGATCACGTCAAGCGTTGTGTCCCTTTGCTGTAGATGCTGATAATGGCGCCGCCAGTTGCGAGGCATCTTGACAGGCTTGGCAAAGAGAGTGAGAAGAGAGTGGGACGTGGCTGATGTACGTGGAGGGAGATGAGAGAGGGTGGTGTGTGGAGGAGGAAGAGAGGGTGTGAAACGAGCGAGGTAGAAGAAAAAGGGAGGAGTAAAGCTCAATTTAGTGGGTGGATTGGCGCTCGCGTCGCATGTTAAATTTGCGGGGAATCATGCGAGAGATCTCAAGCGTGGAGCTGTGCTCGCGTTCTATACAAATTTTGCGGGGAACCAGGCGAGAGATCTCAGGCGTAGAGCTATGCTCGCGTGTTATAATTTTGACAGTGAATCAGGTAGGTAAGGGAGTAGATCTTAAAGAGATGACTGACAAAGGAGTCGGAAAAGAAGAAAGCCGAGGTCGAGATCAACGAGGAGGCTGAGAGTCCAGACGCTTCGTTATGTATCCGTCAGTGTGACGGGCCTCACGAGATGGGCTGCTGTCCTGTAATCAGCTGTAAGGAGTTGTAACACTAGAAATCGCTAGGCCCAGCCCGCGACTGGCACCCTGTGGGCGTCTTGCAGAGGGTGGGCTGCGGCGGCAGCTGTTGGGAGCGGGGCATGCGCTCCCGAGCAAAAGGTGCGAGCGACGGGCGACAGTGCGTGGGGAAAGCAAAAAGCAAAGGGTCGCTCGTGCGTGCTGCGAGCCTGCGACAGTCGAGCGAGTCACCTGCGACAGAGAGCTTGGAAGTGGGCTGTGGGTGTGTGGATTTGCTGTCAAGGAGAAGGATTCGCAGCGGGGATGCTGGCCCCGTTCGTTCAACGGCGTCTTGTTTCGATTTACAGTATGTAAGTAATATTGCGCTACTAGTCATTAGCAACTGAGTTATTAGTGCAAGGGTGAAGATCACGCTTTTTATGCCTCGCGAGTCAACTTACAAGAATTGAGGCTATCACGACTTTGTTCCCCCCTTTTTATGGGCATCAAGGCGCCATCCATAATGGTTGTGAGTCTGATTGAATGGTTACTGTGTTACTGAGACTTGGGCATAAGCTTTGGTTGTGTTGCGGCTGTTTTATTTCTATTGAGTTGCTCCGAGTAATGCGAAGGAATAAAGGTGAAGGAAGCAGAGACAGGCGACTGAGATCTCAGGTACTCGATGTCAGATGCCTCTCACTTAAGTTCCAGGTGGTTGCGAGGAGGCACCGCCTACCTGCCAGTGTCCGACACTGTTCTATTAGCTTATTCTCCTAAGAATTTATAAAACACTCTATTATTGGAGTATGCTATGATATTTTCTATCATTTATTTATTATATTTTATGATGCGTTTGGTAGCCCTCTTGATGCCTCTGCTCCTTGACCCGCGTGACAGCCAGTAAGACGGGACCGGGAGTTAGTTTCATGACCCCTTGGCAGATAAATCCAAAGCTATTGAAGATTCCATGCCAAGAAAGTTGGTTTGCATTGCAACCAACGTCTTGAAATAGCTGTGAAGCTGTAGCTCGGAATGGAGGGTAGCCACACGGCCACGGAGACACCCTTGGAAACGAGGGGCAGAGAGGCTGGTAGTGATGTACATGCTCGTCACGGTGTCCTGAAGTCATGACCCGACCCTGGTACTCTCAAATCTGCCAACAATCGCAGTACATGTCCTGATGCCTCTCATTTCTCGTACTCTTTGGGCCGTGATCATGAACTGGGGTCAAAATGAACATAGTTTGCATTTTCGGGTTAAATGCCTATCGGACGCGCTTGGCTCAATGCAGCACCAGTTCCAGCAACCGACACGAGCATAAGCTGTCGCAAATGCATACTGGCCCAGAACAACATGTATCAATCTCGCCACGAGCTCCCGCACGTTGCGGACTTTCTCTTTGGGGCCCAATTGACGATGATCGCACTGGAAATCGGGGTTCAAAATGAACGCGCCGTGAGGGGGTGATTCAATTTGAACCCAGCGTGCAATGAACGGGGTTTTGGTACTGGACGTTGGCCAACCTAATTTTATGCGCCAGCTTGTCACTTTTCAAAACGTGATTCATTTTGACCCCAGTTCATGATCAGGGCCTTGGTTAGTTGTCAAGTTTCACATGTGCTGTTGACTGTAGCTAATCTACTGATACGGACACCATTTCGAGAGAGCTTTGCTGGAGGTGCATGCATCAGCTTGCCTGCTCAGCCACAGCCCCCCGCTGCTATTTTCAGCTCTGTCCCTGTCTTCATTTCCAGCGAGCGCCGCCTGCTGGTCGAGGCCAAGATGGGCTGAATATTGTATTGCTTTGTTTCCGTTGGACCACCGTCATTGTTGTTTCAGAAGGACATGCCATACTCATAGCTGTCTCCGTACACAAGCACGGCACCACCTAACAACAAGCTGTCGTGTTCTGTACGGCCACGTGAAAACTATCTCTCCGACAGCGAACAAGCTTGTTCCCTCGTGGCTCTAAATGCAAGTTTAATTAATCGTCTAGTGCTATGCGAGGTACGGAACGGAGTACCTACCTTGGCACTGGGAGGTGTCAAGGCAGATAGAACCCGCATAGCCTAGGCTGACTCTGGTCCCAAAGTCCTTTGCGACGGAACTGCATATGGAATCTATCAAACCTCCCAAGACAAACCGCACAAGGCTGACTTGACCCCCATGGACCTTCATCGATATTCTGCCCAGTCCAACCCCAAACAGGTGGGATGTGCTCAGTTACTGTCCAAGCGCTTTCAGCCGCATGCAACCCAAACATTCGTTTCAAAATCAGAAAAGTAGCGAATTACAAAGATGCCATTTTGTTGAAAGGGGGGAACCTGGACGCTGATGGATCGTCCACAGTGATTACCTCAGCCGAGGGGACTTGGCGGCTCGGCCCGGAATTTCTCTATCCCGCCCAACCCCTGCAAGCCCAGCGAGCTGGCAACCACCAGCGCCAGGCATGTGCCGTGGCCTCGCGTCACTGAATGCAGCCTGGTGAAGCTTCAATATCACCAACCATCAACACCAAGACCCCAACAAAGAATACCACAACATCGCCTCATTGACCGCATCATCCCACAAAACCCCAGAAATACATCCG